>PVKB01002341.1:0-227790 GCA_004027205.1 Ctenodactylus gundi
ACTGCCATAATTCTAGCCTAAAATTACAAACCTGTGTGATTTAGGTCAAGGACCAGCCATATCATGAAAATAAGAGAGCCAAAAACAGCAAGAAAAATTATTTACACACCTTAAACTTTGACATACATGCATGGGCAGGGAAATTCAAGAAAAGCCAGAGACTTAAAAATTGCTGAACTCTGAAGTCACTTCCAATCTCAGCAGACAGTTGAAGACTTATAGGCTTCAAGTATTTGAGCTCAACCTTCAACCACAGCTTTTGATGCTTACTAAGCTATGCAGAGAAAGGTACAGCACCTGTGAAGCCTGTAAGTACTTACTAAGCCTAAAAAATAAGAATAAATAAACTGATCAAAATTATAATGGCTACACTCAACTGAGGAATAAGATTAAGACACATTAAGCAATTCATAAAAAAAGAAACAAAACACAATGATAACAAAAAAACCTCAAATATAACAAAATTCCACATTGATACACAAAGATATTAAAGTGCCTGTGCTTCATTCAACCCAAAATTACAAGAAAAAACAAACAAACAAACAAACAAACAAAAAAACCCCAAGAAAGTATGACCAATAGCTGGGAATGAAGAGAGCTACTCAATAAAAATTCTAATTGGACCCATATGTAAGTGGATACAGATGTTAGAATTATCAGACTGTAAATTTCAAAGTATCCGAGGATGTTCACAGAACTAAAGATGGTAATAATGACTCAGTAAATAGAAAGCTTCAATAGAGAAGTAGAATCCATATTTTAACATGAAATTTGAGAGGTAGAAAGTAGAATACACACGTTTGAGAGATAAAATACATTTTCAGTGAACAAGAGAAAATAAAAACTACCCAGTCCAAAAGAAGGAAAAAATGAAGAGTAATAAGCAGAGCTTCGGACGAGACAGATGGGAGTCTCCAATTCCCCCTCCTTTCCTATTCCAGCTGGCCAGGGGAAGGTGTGGTTTTGTTGACTACTGTCATGTCCCTCTGGCTTTCCTTCACCCGCCCCCCCTTGGTTCCCCCACTGCCACGAAGGGCCTGGGACAATCTATTCACTGTCCTGTCACCACCCCTAGAGTTATCTCGCAGCTTTTCTGGATTGTTCCAACAGAAGAAGCACCCCGGTTGTCAGAAATGGTGGCTCTCCCCAGCTCCAGATGCTCCTGCCACTTCTTCAAAGAAGAAAACACCTTAACATAACCAAGACCAAGAAGAGTACACTATGGGGCATTTATTATCTCCCAAGCTGCCCAAGTCCTAGCAAGCTATGATTAACACAGCTGTGCCTCCTGAAGATTTCTGGTTTGGGCCACCGTTTTCCACCTAGATCCAACACCTGTTGATCAAAAAGCCCACCAGCTTCCATCCCAGCTGCCAAGATCCTGGACAGGCTACATCTGTTCCAGAATACGGTGACTGGCTTGAATTTAAATTACATAGCAGATCAAGGTAGGACCAATCAGCTGGATTGAATTTGGGCCACTCACAGACCCGCGGTGGTTACGTATGCAGTGCACCCCTTTCACACTCCTGTTGGTCTAGGAGGGCTTCCTCTCAGATACTAACCCCTTTGGATGTTAAATAAAACCTCATTCTGCTACTCCTGCAAAGCTGATTATAGTTTGTTTCTGAGTAATATGGTCTAGGAAGGTCCAGTAAATGTATTCAAAAAAGTATACTCAGTGGTATAGACTGGGCCATTGTTTAAAAATTGGAGCTAGGAGCTGGATGGCTAGCACCATTTGCCTAGCAAGCACAAGGCCCTAAGTTCAATTCTTTAGCACTACATAAGCCAGATGTGGTGGCACACATCTGTAATTCTAGTTCGTGGAAGGCTGAGGCAGGAGGATTATCATGAGTTCAAGGCCAGTCTGAGATATATAGTGAGTTCAGGACCAGCCTGGGTTAGAGAGAGAGAGAGAGAGAGAGAGAGAGAGAGAGAGAGAGAGTTCATCTCAAGAAAAAGTCAGAGCTAAAGGCACTGGGATGGTAGCACTGAAGAGCTCCAATAATCAGCAATAGATGAAGATCAGCTATGGTACAGTTAACTAACAATGTCAGCACAAGCTAGTGCTACACAGTGACAGCCACCAGCAACAGAATCAGTTGATAGCATCTGTCATAAGCCAGCATTGGACAATGGTAGTCAACAACAGCAGAGACAAGCAGTGGGAAGAGCTACTCAACACCACCTGGCGTAAGTTGGCATCACACAGGAATGACCAACAGCCACAGAGGCCAGCAATCAGCAATGTCAACTGCTGACACCCAGCGTCAACTGGCGCCAACCAGTGGTAACAGGCCTGCTAGCAGAGCTGTGCTTTACTGATTCATGATTTCTACCTAAATAGAGTAAAAGAACCAACTGGTGACACAGAGACCCAAGAGTCAACATTATACACATAAATATATATGCAATTCCAGAAGGAGAAAGGAGATAAATAGGAAAAAATCTGAATAAATAATGCCCTCTAATTTCTCAAGTTTGATGGGAAATATTAATCTCTACACCCAAGAAGCACAACAAAATCCAGGTAAGAACAACACAAAGACATTCACACTTAGATATATAATAAACAAACTGATGGACACAAAAGACAGGAAACAAAATTGACAGCAAGAAGAAGTCAACTTGTCATTTAGAGGGAAGAGCAACATGAATGATGGCTGCTTTCTTGCTTTTTCATCTAGAAGTATGAAGGTAAGACGGCACAGATATCATCTGAGCAAAGAGTGAAATGAGAAGAACTGTCAATGAAATATTCTATTTCTCAAAAAACCTGCCTTTCCATATGAACATGACATAGTAATATTAACAGAATAACAACAACAGCAGCAGTACTAGAGATAGAAATCATTTGTGAGCAGATTGTCCTCCAAGGTGTAGAGAGGCCATTGGTGAGACGAAAAGGATCACCAGAGGGCGACTCATACCTTCATTAGGAAAAAAAGACACTGAAAATGATAAGTATGTGGCCAAAAGGCCAAGTGGCCACGGTACCTGCATACGTTCAACGGCTGCCAGCAGGAACTAATGTGACCCAAGTATGCACCTTGGAAATGTGGGCGAGGTAATGTCCACTGAAACTCACCCAGACCACTGGGAATTGGGAAACAGGAGGAAGCCTGAAAATAAATTACTTATCTACCTCCCTCACCTTCCTTGAAAAAGACTGTTCCAGTTTATTTACTAACATGCTCCTTTGTATTTCTTCTGCTTTCTCTCTTAGGTCACATCCATATTTCCCTTGCTTTGGCTTTCTTAGGTTGACAACTTCTGTCTTGATAAAAAAAAAAACCTCTTTTTTTAGGAAGCCAAGCTGAAATAACAAGTACCAAAACTGGTCCTGGTCATCCAATCACCAGAATGGGATTTTGGATTTGAGTTAGAAACCCATTTGGAAATAATTAGGAGCCCATCTCTGGTAGTTAATATGGTACTATTAATAATAATAGCTATCATTAATAGTTATTCTACATAATGCTTTGTCATTTACACAGAGAAATCTATTTCAGTCTACTTTTATGTTTTATTGATAAAGACTAACTTAAAAACTATTACATTATTTATTTGTTCACTCTGTATATACTGATTTATTCTCCTACCATATGCCAGGTACTACTGATATACTGGACACTAATGCTATCCAAACAGAAAAGGGGAATCTCCTAAAAAGAGTCTTTCTCCACAAGAAGCAAAGAGCATGAGAAAATAACATTCACACAGAACACTCCATTGAGATAACTAAAGCAATGATGATAATTTCTGACATGACCATTTTTACGATTTCCACCAGTGGTTAAATGGGATAAAGTGTGAGGAGAAGGTTCACCAGGCTACCAAGTGGCCGCTGCCCTTAATAGGTATCTGGGGCAATAATAATGACAGGGATTATGGGGATATGGTGTCTGTTTTTAAAGGAATTGAAATCCTTCCAAAGGAAAAAAAAAAGGAAATTAGACTTAAATTATAAACAGTGTAAAGAGTATAAACAATAAAATTTGAAAATAGTAACAAAATCAGAAGTAAATCTTTTCGACATACCCACACTCACGCAACTATATACACTACACACCGTGGAGTTACTCAATCCTCAAACCACAGATTACTTTATTGAGTCCAATGATGAAGCAAAAATACAATGGCACGTCGGATTCTAGTGACCTGCTAAAGCAGTAAGAAAAGTAATGGACACATTGCTCTTTTTGCAAGTAAAATGATCATTTATAAGAATTCCTAAAGATAATTCCAAAAAACCTATGAGAACTGATAAAGTTAGTAATATTGCAAGATACAAAATCAACATGCAAAATCTAGTAGCCTAGCATTTCTTTACACAAAAAATAAAATTTCTGAAAAAAATAACTCCAGTTATAATTCCTACAGAAAATAAAACAAGAGTATTTAGGAGTAAATTCAGCTAAGTAGGTGACAGACCTGTACATTGAAAACTAAAACATTAATAAAATAATTTGAAGATACAAATAAATGGAACAGTGTCCTATGTTCATGGATTACTACACAAAGAGATCTACAGATGGAGTTCAATTTGTGTCTATATTTCAACAACATTTCTCATTGGTTTATAAGGAGCAGTCCTAAAATTCGTAAGAACCACAAAGATACCAAAAGTAAAATATTCAAAACCACCATGAGCCTAAAGAACAAGGTTGGAGATATCACACCAACAGCTTTAAAATCACATGTTCCGATTTGGTAGTAATTAAAACAGCATGGGGGCTGTAGGAATAATTGAGCAGTTAAAGCCCTTGCTTAGCAAGCTCAAGGCCCTGAGATTGATTCCCCCGAACCACATAAGCTGGGCATGGTGGCACACAACTGTGATCCCAGTACCCAGGAGGCTGAGGCAAGAGGACTGCATTGAGTTTAAGGCCAGCCAGGACTATAGAGCAAGACCTTGTCTCAAAAAATAAATAAATAAATAAATAAATAAAATAAAATAAAAAAGGAAAAAAAAACTTTAAACAGAAGAGATACCTAGGCAACGGAACAAAATAGACAGCCTAGAAGGGAACTCACACATCTACAGTCAAATTAATCTTTGAATATGTACCAGGAGCATATAATGAGAAAAGAATTGTCTCTTCAATAAATGCTGTTGGAGAAAAACAGATATCCACAACATCCAAAAGAATGAACTGGACTGTTATCATATACCATATAACTTAAGTAGATTAATGACTTCAGTGTAATTTCTCTAAACTAGGAGAAATCATGGAAAACTATATGACATTGGTCTGGGCAATAACTGTTTAAATTTTATATCAAAAGCATAGACAACAAAAGTAAAGATAGACAAACAGCGTTATACCAAAATAAAAAAGCCCCTGCACTCTGAGAGAAACAATTCGCAGACTGAAGAGGCAACCTATGAATTGGGAACCACATACTGATAAGAGATTAGTCCCCAAAACACGTGGGGAACTCAACCATTCCAGCCTCTCGCTGGAGCGTTAGGCATCCTCCATTTTCTCAAAACGGTATCTTAATTTTAACTTTTGCCTTCCCTTCTTCATTTCAAAGCATTCAGAGACTCGACTTAGCAGCATCCTGCACAGGAACTTGCCTATGTAGACTGTTCTAGACTTGATGATAGAATTCAAATATAAATATACTGATTTAATTCCGAGCACATAACTGTGAATTAGAAAAATGCTTTAGCCTAGAGTAGCAAAAGAAAAATACAGATATTGTGCAAGGATGGCCTTTGTACAGATTTAAGAGTACACACACACACACACACACACACACACACACACTGATTTCCTAAGTAGTTCTACAGATTATAACAAGTACTCTAAACATGAAGAACCTGATTTTTCATAGCAGAGCTATAATTTTCCAACATGTCTCTGGATTCAGTTATTTTTGTGTTTAACTTAGGAACTTGATAAATATTTTCTGAATGGTGAATGGTGGGTGAATGCTTATAGTTTTGATTAGACAGATTATAGTGGTTAGATCTTTCCTAGCAGATGAAAAATATAAAGATGTTGTCTTGAATTACTTCAGGGCAAAATCCCTGGAATTATAGGTAAGGAAGGCCTCAAATCTGCTGTGCCAAAAGATTCCACTGAGAAACTGGATTTGTCAGTTTTTACTACCTTATCAATGGCTCCCACTCTAACTCTTCAGCTCTGAGGTATAACTGAAGCTAACAAAATCATTAAAGTGGGGATGGGCTGGTTCCTAGCCCTACTTTAATTCCTTACCATGTACAACTTCCTCCTGGCTCCCCAAATAAACACAGACCACAGACCACCACATTCCTGAGCCTATTCACTTGTTTTCCTCATTTTTTTCTTTGTTTTGTTTTTATTTTTTTAGATTTGGTTTTCCTCTACCCGCTTGCCTGCTTATTTCAAACTGTGTGACTCTTCTCAACCTTCTTCTTCCTGGTATCCTTGCTGTGCTCCATGGCAGTCGTCTGCTCATTCTGGTGGCAGCCTTCCTTTCTTTATGTATTGGCTGCACTCTTTGCCCACAGCTACAGGATGTAGGCAGCCAGGACTTGCCAGGTAAATCTGCAGAAGTGTGATTCTGAGGTCAATACGGTTACTGGCAGGCCAGATCTTCTCTTAACATAGTAAAAGAGCAACGACTGCATACATTTAATATAATAATTTTGACAAACACACACACATTTAGGCAGTAATTCAGAATGGAACTGTAATTCCAGCAATATGAGAGGATAAGGCAAGAGGACCACAAGTTCAAGCCCAGCTGGGCAATTTAGCAACTTGGTGACATAGCAAAATTCTATGTCAAAATCAAAAAGGGATGGGAGAGGCTGAGGGCAGAGCTCAATGTGAAGGCCTGAGGCTTGATCTCGAAGAACACACACATATACACTCCCCAATGGATGATAAGGCTTTGTGCTAATGGTATGAAGCTTTACATGCAGAGAAAAAAATCTGTTGAAAAACTATCGTTCACAACAGACCTCACCTTGGAAGTCTTGGTTCTACCCATGATATACTAAAGATCTCTGTCTTGTGGCACCAAGAAGACACAGCTATGTTGTACTCTAGTCTTGACAGGGTGCCCAAGGCAGACTTAGGGAAAATAGTAGGTTAGCTAACTGGGTAAGAGTGTCAGCTCTACATGCAGAGCATGGATTTGAACCTGCAACCTACTAGCTGTGTAACCTTGGGAAAGTTAATTAATTCTCTCTTCCTCCAATTCCTCACCCATAAAATGAAGATAATAATAACATCTACCTAACACTTTTCTGAGACATGTAAACAAATTAACCTGTATAGAGCACTCATAGCAGAGTTTGTTATTTAGTTAAGTACGAGGATCTGATTTCATTCAGCAAATAATAAATGTATTAGATATTTGTTACAGAGCTGGTTCTGTGCTTTAGGAAATGGAACAATAAGGAACAAGACCACATGTCCACTTTTCAAAATCTTGTACCCTGGTGGCTTTACAGCAAATCTTTATTTTTAATATCCACACATTTTATAAAAAACATTATGGAAATTTTTCCTCTGCAGGACACTCTGACAATGAAAGGTACGTGCTAAGATATTTACATACACCATCTTAAAAACAAATGTGAAACTGTAATTATTAGTTGGTGGCATCAAGGAGATACAAAATATTTCATTTGGGTCAAGATGTTTTCCACCTTTTTCACCTGAGCTACCCACACACACCTTTTCTTTTTTTTTTGACAGGATTGGTCTTGCTTTGTAGTCCATATTGGTCCTGAATTCACTATGTATGTAGCCCAGGATGGCTTAGTACACACAGCAATCCTTTTGTCTCTGCATCCCAAGTACTGGGATGATGAGTGTTTACCACCAAGCTCTCTTATTATGTGGTGCAGGAGGATCGAACCTGGGACTTTGTGCTTCCTAGGCAAGTGCTCTAATCACTGAGCGACACCCTCAGCCCTTCACGGTATTTTCTAAGTCCCCACTTTCTGAGGCAGGAATGAACCACGTGTAAAGATTCAAATGCTAATACTTTACAATGTACCATACTCTTATTGCTCCTTAACTTGTACAAAAACTAAATGCGACAGATATATCAACCTAAAATCTGTACAAGTCTTGAAAAAATAAAGATAAAATCCATGCAATCCAACTTCAGTGTGAGAAATCCCTAGATTCAGACACAGATCTTTGATTAATATAGCTATAGGGGAAAAAAAGTTGTGAAGTTAAATTATAGAGAATGACATAATTGAAACCTCTGAATCCCGCACTTTCTTCCTTGAAATTATAAATTTGCGATCATGAAAATGACTAAAATCCACTTATCTTTGAGGGTTGGTTTACAAATTACTCTATAATAGGCACACCAAATGACTGCAGCACCTGAAGTTAAAATGAGGTAATATTAAACAGGCCTCCCAATAAGAATCTCCAAGGATGCTGTAAGAAGTATGGGCCTCCTTCTGTTTATTTCAAATGCAGTAATGTCCAATTTTTTCTAAGCCAGTTAAAAATTTTAGTTTCTGAGAATTAAGTCAAAAGAAACTCAAAATTTTGTCCCTCACTTATCCTGCCCTACTTACAGAATGAACCAAAATTTGGTACAACATATATATCACTGAGTTGTTAAAGTAGTTCTTTCATTGGATACTTTTCTGGAAAGGACTGGGAGACTGGGGAATAAAACAATGAGACTAGTTTGTCACTCTAAATTCCCATTTCTCTGTGTGTGTGTGTGTGTGTGTGTGTGTGTGTGTGTGTGTGTGTGTGTCTATATATTTTCCCATATACAGGCCTCCAATGACCTAACAACCTCCCACAAGCCCTTGCTTTGAAAAGATCTGCCACCTCCTGATTGCACCATACTGAGGACCAAGGCTTCAACGCATGAGTTTTGGGAGACATTTGAAAATCAAACTCTAGCATTCTCCAAGCTCTGTCTTCACACCAGAATACAGCAACAATGCTCTTAAGCAAACCTGACGCTCTGGAGTTGGAGGTACCTAGAGAATCATGGGTCCCTTGCCTGGGAAATTTTTAAAGATAGCAATAATGTACAGAATGAGTGATGCCAAAGAATGTGGCAAATCAGTCTCCGAAGGGTAGCTTGACTTGGGCCATTTGTGGAGATACTTCACCTAAAACAGTACCAGGAGACCTCAGAGTAAGAGGCTATACAGCATATTACAAAGCAGCAGAACACAAAGGGGTTTGCAGATTAGTTAACCGAAGAGGATAATTCTAATAGTTTGAGACTGTGTCAGTGATGGTTTTTGTAAGGACATCTGAATTACTCCACATGCACCCCACAAGGCAATCCATCATGAGACATCTACCTCCAGAACACAGAGGCACCAGTTACACAACACATCATTCCTGGTTCCTCTAATTGCCTACCCCTCAAAAATGTCAGTAATTAAGGAGAAGAAGGAGAAATAAGACATAATAGAGTGTAGTTTCCTCCCACAGCAAAAAGTAGAGATGCTGTCAGTTGTATGAAATAAATACTTTTTGTTTAGGCTGGACTTCTCATTTTGAAAGTGAAAATGATATAAAGAAGACTAAGGTTAATTACCAAAAAAGAAATTAGAATGTCATTCAGTCAGGCTGAGACATGATCAAGGAGGGCATGGAGAATGTATTAGACAAAGGTTAAAAAAAAGAGCTACTTTTTCTTGTATATCCAAGATTCAGACTGTCTCATAATCAATCAAGCAATCAGGACACTGATCAAGTATGAATCCTCTGAGAGGCAGAGTGTTTCTCATAAATAAGTTACAGTGCCTTTACCTCTCCTAGCAAAATTAAGGTAGACAGTGACTAGAACTGGATTGCTCAGTGGTAAAGATGAACCATTATCTTTTGGTCTAATTTTGCACTGAAGTAACCCAACCCGCATGGGTGTGAATGGGCTAAGGGCAGGCTCTTGCTAGAGTGGTATTCTTGTCAACTGTTTTGGCCATCACAGTCACTGAATCTAGTGATCTATTCAAGAAAGAAAACTTTGGGTTAAAATTAATGATGTACATAGAAAAAGAGTAGCTAAGGGCATGGAACTAGCATATGTGTTATATAGTAAGGAGAATCTAATATTATTGTGGTACTTCCAAAGACAGTCAGAGTAAGACGTTACTGTCTCTCAGCACAATTACACCCGACGTCCAGAAGAATAAAGCCATGCATCTGCCAGGATCACCCATGCTTTGGGAATCTGGAGAGGTCTAATGGCCACAAACTTACATAGCATTTCCCAGGAGACTATTTCCCCAACCATATAATTACGATCGGTACAAGTTTTTGATGACTAATTTTAGCTGTCGTAACATGTCAATATCTCTGGATGAATTTTTTAGATTACATACTGTAAAGAATATTATTTGGGAAATTTTTCAAGAGATACATACTCCACATGAGGCCGTGCATAAACCAATCTCTGTACTACTCTAAACCTCAATGATAAAATGCTTAATGGATCTAAGGGTAATGGAGAGAACGTCATAGTTGCATGATCAACATACCACAGCATGCTATGCATAAAGGCATGTTTCTCTATTCTGTGTGTGGAAAACTATTAAACAGATTCAGAAATCAATGAAAATCTTGTAACAGTAAAGCACTGGGCTTCTCATGCTGTACCAGAATTCCCCTACAGAAGAGCCAAGCTCTGAGATGAGGAGTCTACAGGGGACCGGGAGGGCTCCTCAATCGGTATTACACCTACAAGTGACTATGACTCAGCCAGCCATCAAGTAAGGAACCTAACGTTTTCGGATACAAAACTAATATCCTCATTGCACGCAGCCCATTGGCACACAAAAACAACATGCATTTGCATGATGCAGCACTGGTGTACAAGACAGAAAGCAATTTAGGGGACATAGATATGGATCTAGAAGTCAAAGGACAGGATAAATTCACTCTTAATGAGAATCAACACTCAGAAAGGAAAGATAGATTTAACTACAATAATCAGAGTAGAGGAGACTCCTGGGAAAGCAAGGGGCAGAGGTGAACCTGCGAGGGTGATGAAGCCGTAGAGAGGGGGGTAGGATGGATTCGAGGCATATGGGAGATAATTCAAAGATCCAGCATAAGGAAACACGTACCCTGCACCCTGAGCCTCTGGACTGTGTTATTAGGAACACAAATTGAGGCTAAAGTAGCCACAGGACAGTGGCCTTTCATCCTAGCTTCCAGTGCTCAAGTAACACTCACAGAACCTTGCAGACCTCTAAGGTTACAGGAGTTCTCTGGAGGAACCGTAATCCGCGTTGATACACGCCGACTGTCCTCATTCCAAAAACAGATCAAAATAAGATACATATAGTACACTGCAGAATGGTTAGCAAGGACAGAAACTCTGAATAACACCTTTGCCTTCCCTGTAGAAGAGTGGGTCCTGCCATAGAAGGGGACACGACAGAAATCAGTCTCAGGACAAGACAACGTGCAAGCACAGAGGAAATGGTTTTGCCCCCAACTGACTTGAAACCCAGTTATAATCAAATTATGGCTAATTTCAAGGATTCCTGACCACCATAGTAGTTGGTAAATTGAAAAGAACTAGTTCTGTTGGCAAGACATCTCAAACACCCCAGTAGTTCTCGTTTGTCTAAGATGAAACTGAATCATACCATTATCACATGGTGACATGATGAAATACTGTTTTGTTGGTAAGCTTAAAGTCCCTTATGTAAATAAGTTATGTAATAACAGCCATACCTATGATGAAATGCATCAGAAAATGGAGTTATACCCTCAGGATATAACACTCAGGCACAAGGAATGATCTAAAAAGAACTACATTTAACCAAACAGCGTATGCTAAATAGTTCTACATCTTTCATCACTAGGTACAAACGTAAATGAAAAATGTGTGTAATCGAATTAGTACTAAAGCCTGAAAAAGTCATCAAATGCCTTCGTCACATGGATCATTGTTTCTTTGTTTTTCCTTATCCTGTTGTGCCTCCTTCAAATGTTAAGTGTCTTCATAGTGATACAAGTGTTGCATCTATTAGACAAATTCCATAATAAATAGAGGCACTCAGAAAAACACTACCATTTTAGTATGAGATCCTAGGTAAAGGGCTGGGGACACGAACTACATGGGAGAAGGATTGCCCAGCAGTCTGGAGTTGCTCAAACTCTGTATTTCCTCAAAATATTTGCTTCAGGATTGGCTCTCAGATGACTTCTGAAAGAGGAGCTTTGAGTCCTTGGAATATTGTGCATGATAAAAATGCTTTTGTATGCCTGGGGCCTTGGGCCATCCAGTACCAGTCTGCTTGGATAACTTGTATAACTAATGCTAACAACATGATTTACAGTCCAAGTCTGCTTGGCTTTAGAGGTGCTGGGATCTGAGTAGATGAAAGCAGTTGTGCCTATGTAACTGAATCTAACTATGAACGCTGGACACCAAGGCTCATGTGAGCTTCTCCGGCTAAATATGCTTTGCCATTATTGTCACCCATCCATCCTGGAAGAAGTAAGTAACATGTATGGGACTCCCCTGGAAGAGAACACCTAGGAGCTTGTGTCTGGTTTCTTCTGGACTTCACACACTTAATCTTGATTATGTCACTATAATAAAATATAATTGCAAATGAAACAGCTTTTTCTGACTCCTGTAACGCCTTCCAGTGGACAGTCAAACCTGAAGTTGATTTTGAGATCCCCTAGCCCACGCATTAGGCAGACAGGGTACACAGAGGAGGTAAATGTGAGCTGCGACCGGGACAAGACATGCACAACCTAACAGGGATAGGGAATTCAACCCAGCAGGAAGAGAAGACAGTTAGAAGGAAGATTCTTACTGCAACTAAGATTGAAAGGGAATAGGGAAGAATTTTATCCCATCCAGGAACCTTTGGCCAACCTTACTGAAGATCTCTTGCTAACTACTTTCTAACTCTGAAACAAATAATAATTTTTTAAAAAACTTGTGTTTTTTGTGTGTTTTCCAAATTACGTCTCAGACTCTTGGAAACTCATCACTCACAACACTCTGATCCATTCATTCTCCTTCAATAGCCAAAAAACTTATTTCTATTTTGAATATTGAAAAGCTGTGATTTTTAGCTTCCATAGAAACTAGTTCTTTTATTTTTACAGTTAAAGTCTACAAATACAGGCCTCCATGGACTGTCACTTTTTGTGAGAAATTCACAAATTGTGCCACATGACGGAACACGCACTGTAAAAAGTTATTCCACATCAGCTGTCACCAAAAGCATCTCAATTTTTGTTTGGCCAAGGCATTTTGCCAAGTAGCTAAAAATATTCAATCATGGACAGTTGATTTCCTAATAAACCTTCCAGTTCATATCTATGAAAACGTCTAGTAAATTATTTGCATTATATGGCTCATATTTGCTTGACACTCTAATCATGTCAAGGCCTGCACCAGAAGAAATCCTCTTCTGGGTGTTTCTTATTGCCTCTGCTATTAGCCTTTTTTCTGACTGCTTCCTAGTTCAAAGAAATTCTTTCTTGGCTCTCCAGGATCCAAATCCAATACTTTGAGCTGTCAAAATGAAGACCTTCCACAGATATTTTAGAAGGATTTTTTTTTTCTGTCTGAAACGCCATGAAAATTCTGGCTAACTTCCCATATAAGTTTTTCTCCGCCATTGCCTAGAAAAAAATACAAGAGTGAAGTGGGAAAGCAACTGTATGGTCGGCAATCAATTGAGGAGTATTTCTCTTGAGAGAGTGCAGGGATCTATTGATTTCTCTGATTTGCTTCTGATTTAAGATGTACCTTTCGGAGACCTAACCACTCTCGAGTTCACATAAGTAACAAGATTTGGAGCAATGTAAGCCAGCTGGCCACACTGCAGACTGGGCACTCCAGAGTTATCAATTCTCATTCTTGTATTACAATGTAACAACCTGGTTCAAGTGTAGTGACTCTTTGCTCCTGTGTCCCCAAGTGTGAGAGAATGCCAGAAGTACTAATGAATTTCACTTTTTAAAAAAAGATTATTAGGGGTTGGAGAAATGGCACATTGATTAAAGAATTTGCCTTGAAAGCATAAGGCCTGGAGTCCTTAGCACCACATGAAGCTGGGCATGGTGGTGCACACCTATAAACCCAGCACTCAGGAGGCTGAGGCAGAGGACTGGCATGAGTCCAAGGACAGGCTGTGCTTCAAAGTGAGTTCAGGACCAGCCTGGGCTGCAGAGTGAGACCCTGTCTCAAAAAAAATAGATTATTAATGGAGAACTGGGGAGTTTACAAGTAAATCTACCAGCATAAAGCATTATACTAACACTAAGTAACAGTATCATGGTGAAAGGATGCTGCAATAGAAACTCGCAGCCTCCCACCTGCTGTATTTACACTGCCGAGAATGATTATGCTGGCATATAATCTTTGGGAAAATAACAACAGTCAGCCAAGGGCTTGCCTTGAGTACTGAAGCAAAGCCAACTGCTTCGCGTCCTTCTGAAGCTGGCACTCTAACCTACAATTCCTCTCTAAGCCCTGCAGATACATTTAACTTGTATTAATTAGTTGAAATGGAGTGCATTTTACCTGAGACTTTGGCTAATTGTGTGATTTGCTCTGTTCTTTGGGCACCTGGCACCTGACAGATTCTAATTTCAATATTTTAAAATGATTAGTAAGATTGCACTAAGTTTTAATTTTAAATGCCTTTAATCACTTCGTATAGTCTGTCTGAACAACTTTTTTCTATTTTTAATACTTTTTTGGCTGTAAGAAGTGAATGAGATGTGGTTTTCTTGTCCAGAACTTATCCAGAGCTTCTTTCACTACAAAGAGCCTGAAAGTAAGTAAGCAAGCACAATCAACAGAAAAGAGCAAATCTGATTAAAAAAAAACTCTTAAAAAAACTAGGATCAGATAATATCTTTAAAGGGAAAATTCTTTAAATCTCCTTTATTGTTCTTGAAACTTACAGGACTGAAAAAAATTTGATTCTGCACTATGTCATGCTAAACATATTTCAATCACCAGAGCATTCCTTCTATGACTCCCTTCAACTTAATGTCCAACTTCTCAGACAATACCAGCCTTAGAGTCCATCACGCTACACACAGCATGTTCGCGTGCACACTGTGGCAGAATGGCCTCTTTCTGCAGTCCTATTTCCTTAAGCAGGGAAGATGTTCTATTCATTCATCATTTACAACTTGCTGCTATAATTCTGAAAAATCAATACACATTCCTAACCCAAAGAAGCAGGAAAAGGAAATTAACTTCCTTCTAGACTCTACATATAGAGTAAACAAGTTTTTAATGTAGAGGGGCACATGTGTATGCATGTGTGTGTGCATGTGTTGGGGATTGCTCATGGATCCAAATCTAGTCAAAGTAGCAAGAGTCTGGGCGGGAAGTTTATTGCATTCCTGCTGAGACCAGAGTATAGAGCAGACCATGGTGGGATGCCGGGAGAGGGGCAAGGAAAGATAAGAGGTCAGCAGTTAGTGACGTGTCTGTGAGGTCTTCATCCTGGATATGGTACACCTGCCCAGAGAAGTTTGATTTTACCCAAAAGCACAGCTTAGCACTGTAATAGAGTCTGACTCCATTTTTATAATTTATTACTGATGCTTACAAGTTTGATTCCTCCCTCTTTCCCTTCGGCCCCACATCTGGTCAAGCTGGTAAAAAATGCAAGCACTCCCTCCTCTGGGCCAGCAGGATGTTCAAACACGCAAGCCCCAGCACAGGGCAAGGAGCTTCCCTCCGACCCCAATACCCGTGCACCATAAAGCCAGCTCATCTCCTCTCCCTGCTCCCTCAAGCTATTTTCAGATCTGTTCACCAGCCTCTCATGATCCGTGACAGCCTCGCTGTGTGAGCCAGAACCCCTTCAATGCCCCCTAGTGCAGGGCGTGATGTCATCTGTGTCAACACCTGAGACAAGATGTGGGTGAGTGGGGGCCCACCCTGTTACTGTGTGGTGGGCACAACAAAGTACCATCTAAGCGTGGTCAATTAAACAAAGATAAGAGTCCTTTTTACTTCTACCATTTGGGATACCATTTTAGTTTGTTAAGGAAACTCTGGTGACCTGTGCTTCACAAGATGATCCTTCTAAAAAGTGGTTGGAACCTTTTTACCATGACTATGAAGAAAAGCTCTCCAACTTGTTCATGAAACCATCCCCAGTCTCTCGGCTCAAGCCTCCATGAAGATAGTAGAAAGGCTTTACTGGGCAGCCCACTATTTTCATATTAACTCCCTATGGTATAAAGAAAACAATGAATAGGATAAAGGCCTTGGTTAAATAAAATTGTAAGGTATCAAGTATATCACACCAATCATCTTACATTACAACCTATACATCAACTCTTAAATTAGTTACAAAAAATAAATGAATCCTGGCTAAATATAGAAATTATTTAGGGCATTTCAAAGAAAAGAAAATGGGCTGCTATGAAAATATCAATCTGTTTCCATCTTTAAAAAACAAAATCTATTGAAGATGACAATAGATGTTCTTGAGACATACAGTGGCACCTGGTTCTCAGGAGAATGGTGCTGGCCACCAACGGGGAGGATAACACACGGGGGCTGCGGCCCTGTCCTCTTCTAGTGGAGGACAGGGTGCAGTGCGGTAGATGTGGACTCAATCTTCAGAGCAGCCATTAACAAAAATGAGACAAGAGAAAAAAAATTATCTTCCTTCTTCAAAAACCTGAGCCCATGGTGATTTAAGAACAAAGCAGCATAGCAGGAAATAGCTTGCAGAGTTCCAAGCACCTCACAAGTTTCCAGTATTGAAGGCACTTTAGAAACTTACTGCATAATTGGCAGTGAGTGGGGACTATGCACACTTTTCCTATAACGTACATGAAGGCAGAAAATTTAAGTCATATAGGAAGTTCAGTTCGGTAGAACTTCTTTTATTATCTTTTCATTTGTTTGCTTAAATACCTGTGTATGGTTGCAATAAGCAGATGTTGTGTATTTGTTAAACAGAACTAAAAACAATAAATATAAGTTTAAGGGGTCCAATTTGGTCTAGCTATGAGAAAGAAATGTCTAATTAGAGCTGTTCTACAAAGAAATGAGCTTTCTCAACAAAGGATTGAACTTCCATTGCCTGAAAATGCTCAGGGAGATGCCATCTGTCATGGAGTGTAAACAGCATTTCTGCGTTGGGAGAAAAACTGGAATACATGACTTATCCAGTCCCCTCCCATTTCCAAAATGTGACGACTGACTGATCATGTGAACAGGAAAAAATGTGCTGTGAACATGAAACTATTTCATCCTCTTAAAAAATTAAATCTCTTTTCCAAAATGACACTCCTAAGGAACAATAGTGGGGATCAGCCCCTAGAGGGGCATAAAGGCAAAGCTACGCAACCTTGATTTCCCCTCCCAAAGACATCACTTTAGATTCAGGTGGGGGTGATGGAGAAAACAGCACGGTCAATAAGCCTTGTACTAGAGCCAGAGCCATCAATTCACCAACAGCCGTGTACTGAGGAGCTATTGGTTTGGAGGCTTGTAGGAGATAAAGGATTCATACACATAAGGTCCTTGGCTTCACTGTGCTAGAAATATACTTGGACAATTAAGACATAAGAAGCAAACACTTATTCATAAAAAAAGGAGGTTGCAAATGGCCTTCCAGGACCGAGATCCAGCCTCCACAGCTCATTTGGACAACACATGGTGGTGGCTCACGTTTTTGCCTAGAATGAGTTAAAATTTATAAAAATTTGTGTTAACATTTATAAAGCACTTCCAGTATTAAGTCTTGGATCATTTGTTATTTAAGACCTACTCATCTTTCAGATCTGAAGGGAAAATCACTCACAGAAAAGACAGAACCTCTCTCTACCAAATCTGCCTATCACACAGAAAAGGCCTCCTGTAGAATTAGGACACCTTTCCTATTCACCATGTTGCTGTTCCTTGTCGTCTTACACTGGCCTCATTCACACAGTTACGTCAAATACCTGACCTTGTTTGCATTTTTGACATCACGATTTAAAACATCAAAGATTATAGCAGCGATAATAAGATGATACATGGTTACTTTTAAGTAAATGTCACAAATAATAAATGCTTAGAGGTTAGAGAAGAAAGACACCAATGTGGCTGTCTCCTCCAAACCTTTGTGAAGAAGAGAAAACCCAATCTGAGTCTTAAGGAACAGTAAGGACTTAAGTCAAAAGAAGAGATGCCACACCAGACATGGTAACGGTAGGGGTGGGAGTCAGAGGTTAGAAAGTGCAAATCAAAATCAGGAAGATTTATCATGTATACTGGAGAGAAGAAGAAAATGATTAGGGCTAGAAGGAAGATTTGATTAAATGGTAGAAGTATTTGAAAACCAAGACACAATATATTAATCAGAAATTTGGTCAAAGTGACAGAAACTCAAACTGAACTCATTCATTAAAAAGAAGAGAAAGAAAAAGAAAAAAAAATGTACTGGCTTCTCAGTTGGTAAGTAAAGGCCAAAACTAAATTCAAGAAGGATCCAAGGACTGCAATGGCATGAGGAGCTCCCTCCCTTTCTCCTTCATTCTCATGCTTCCCACTTTTACACTCACAACAGTACCATGATTCCAGGGAAATTAAACTGTGGATCATATGCTAACCACTGTGGCCAGAGGAACCAAGTCTAAGAAAAAATATTGATACGCCGTGTAGTCGGCAGCAGTGGAAAAGGAAGCTATGAGATGATTTGTCCAGATGCCATTTGGTTTTGAAAAACCACTGAAGTTTTTTAAAGCAGAAGGCGGCAGAGCCAAAGCACTTCTGTAAGACTTTACCCAGGGGTTGTAAAGAAATGCAGGGGACCATGAGAAGACCAGGAAAATGACTTATCCAGGAGCCTAAGAGTGAGAGCAGAGAGCTCAAAGCAAAAATAAAGAAACACAAGGGGAGATAAATGAATGCCAGAAATATTCAGGGTGCCCAGTCAGTAGAATATGGAAATTGGCTAGGAATGGGAGAGGAATGCTTCAATGATAATCCATCCAATAAATGTTCACTACGTGTCAATCCTGCTTAAGAAACTGTGCCCTGCTGCTGAACAAAGCTAACAAGATGTGGGCATCATGTAGCTTACATTCTTCCAAGAAACAAGGAAGACAAGTACATAAACTGATAAATAATATCATTTCAACATCTAATAAATATTTTAAAGAAAAAAGCCAGTGGCATAGGGAAGAGTGAGCACAAGGTATTGTATAGATGAAGTAGCTGAGACGATGTATAAAGAAAAAAAATAAGGACACTCGGAGAACTAAGTGGGAAGAAAACAAAATACGGAAAGGCTAAAAGACAAAAGTTCAGGAAGGGGGACCAGCAGGTAAAAGCACTTCCAGGAAGGAGAAAAGAACAGAGACAGAATGAAAAGGACTTTGTAAAGAAGAGTAGCCCAAGGGGGATTGTGAGGAGAGGAGCTCAGATTTGGTCAAGGGCCAAAGGCAAGGATGAGGCTTGGCTGAGCCACCTAAGTCACAGAAGAGAGATGGGGTTTTACTCTAATTGCCATCAAAATTCAGTGCAGAGTTTAAGGCCCGGAAGAGACGTGATCTTATTTTCTTGAGCTACTATTTGAATGTGTCTCCCCCAAACTCTGGTATTCTGAAATTCAATCCCCAAAGGTATATGTTAATGGCATTTAGAGGTGGGCACTTTGGGAAGCAATTAGGTTTAGATGAGATCACGAAGGTGGGACTCCCATGACGGTCTTATTGGCTTCCTAAGAAGACAGGCCCAAGGGAGTGCGCTTCTTCTCTGGCCAGGTGAGGCTTCCCACCGTTGCGTGGCAGCTGGAGCCTTCCCAGGGCCATGGCATTCTTGCTCTTGGATTTCCCAGCAGGCAGAGCTGGCAGCCACATAAACTTTACTCCTCATTAATTACCCAATCTGCGCTGTTCAGTTATAGCAACAGAAAACAAAGACATCCTGTGCCCTGACCTGGCTTCAGTGTGGAGCATGGTCCTCACGCCAGATGGAGAGCAGCAAGAGCTGGTGCTAGGGTCTTAGGGGGTCCTGCAAGAGGCCATGGTGCTTCAGGTTAGGAGGTGCAGAGGAGGTGGTGCTAGAAATGCATGAATTTGTGTCTGAATAAAAAATGGCACTTTTATAACTTAAATTATGAAAAAAGATAAATTGGGGAATTTTTTCACACTTACACCTATATACATCTGCTAAAGAGATGCATAAGCTATTGGCTTGTACTCACCATCCAAGAGAAAAGGCTCACAAATGCTTTCTTCTGAGTCTGTGCAGAAATAAGTACACCTGCAAGCTTTTAACTAAGAATGAGTTTTCACTGAAAGTTTGAACTCAAAGTAAAAAACTGTTGACAATGGCTAGTTTTGATATGGGAATAGCCCTGTAGGATACCCCAAAGCAGAAGAAAGTGTGGGAAAGAAATATAAAAAATAAATCAAAATAAAAATTTTAAAAACAAAAATTATTTCACAGAGAAATTCTTGAAAACTTCATAGGAAAAAAAGCGCATTTGTCCTCTGCTTTAACTAATTCTGTACATCAACAAAAAAGCATGACATTCTCCCTCTTCTCTCACTTCTATCAAATTTGGTACTTTAGCCGAATAAAAGTATTACAAAGATTATTTCCATTTATTTTTCTTTAAAGTACAAACATATATAATTTTTCTGGAAAGGATTCTGGCAAAATGTACAGAAGTTAAATTTACATTCTTTACATGGCTAGTTATAGGACTTTATCCTAAAAAATCTAAATACATAAAAAAGATTCATGCAAAAAACTTATTAACTATAGAATTGTAAGCTTCAGTCAAAAATCTGAAATAACCTAAATGAACAAGAGGGAGTCGACATCAGCACCTAGGTAAGTTTTCTGTGTCTTGTTTGTTTTGTTAAAAACACTGGCAGGAGGAGAATCTGGAGAAATCCAACATAAAGACTCCTTTGGGATTTTGAGTAAGGAATCCCTCAGGTATTGGCCACGACCTGAGGATGACGCTGAAATTGTAAAATTCTAGACCTACCAAAGAAAATCTTGAATTGTTTGTTATTTCAGACCAGACCTGTAAGGAAAACAATCAATAAAAAAGACAGGACTTCCCTCCACCCCTTTAGCCTCTCTCTCACACACACACACACACACACACACACACACACACACACACACACACACACACACAAAACCACACAATCCTGTAGAACAATGGGCTCCTTACCTCGCAATTAAAGCCCACTGGGGTCACCTTGCAACTAAAGATGCAGCCACTCTGTCACTATTTCTTTACATTTGATCCTGGAATCATCTATACTTTGCAATGTTACTTTTCTTACACGTTATTTTTGGCTGTATCAGATGTCTACTTCTATTTTGTTCCTTGAAATGGCTAAAAGTCTCTATAGTCTCAGCCTTTATCAAGTTACAGGAGAGGGTCCAAGGACTCATGACAAAGGAGATAAGATGAATCGGCTGTGCCTGAGTGCTTCAGCTTCATGTTGAGAGACAGAGCGAGTGAGAAGCACGAAGAAAGAGAGAGAGAAAACACAAAAGCATGGAAAAGTGAAGAAAACCCATCCTGCAGCTCCTTTCGTGGCTGGCTGTGACCATAGCACCACCACCTTCCCTGTGTCACCTCCAGATTATTTGTCACAGTTAATGGGAAAATTGAAGAAACAAATGACAGAAAACTTAATTGTAGGTGCTAAGCCACAGTACAAGATTTGAAGCAGAGAATCTAATCTGATGGCTTCACTTACTGAACCCAAAGAGAAAGAAAAAACAATGTGTTCACATTTCAGTAATTTTCATTTTTAATCAGTGACTTCAAATATTTCAATAAACTTAGTTTGGCCACTGAAATATCATTTTAATTAGTTTCCAAGTTTTTTTCTTTCTTTTTTTGTTAGCATTTAGTTTATTCAGGGTTTATTTTCCTCTGAGTAGCAAAAAAATGATTCAGTATATGGTGACAGAACCCACTTTAGAATTTTTACAAACAGATTTATTGTAAACAGGGCTTTTGTTCTGGTGACCGATTTAAAATTTGTCTATGATGTGACCATGTGCTTTTGGTTATGATGACATTTATACCACACTCATTCATCAAAATTCTCAGGAAAGATCATTTATGTTTAATGAAACAAACTTGGTGCAATCAAAGCTGTATTCTAACGTCCTCATTTGCGGTATTGTCTGGCAATATTGACCTCTGCTTTGGACACAGAGAAAAGGTAATGTAAATCTTTCTTTCCCCTTATTTCCTCTGAGATTCAGTAGTTTACCATGATTGCAAAATATCCCCTTTGTTTCCTTACACATAACGATCTAGTTTTTTGCTTGGAGATCACTTTTGATATGGAGTTTCACAGTCAGAGGCTAACATGTTACCAATTCCACAGGAGAAAACTCTCAGTTTGTCTAAGTGCTTGAAGGGACATTTCCATCCTAATGAGAGAAATGCATTCACTTCTACTGTTCTTCCACTAAAAAAAGAAAACTGATACAAGCAAAGGTTCAAGTTCAACAAGGAAAATAACCACTGTTTAGGCTGTGCGAGCAATTGTCATTAATATAAACAAAACATGGAGGACTTCATTGGTGTAATCGACTACCCCCAAAGATTACACTGCTCCTACAGAATGACAACAGCAAGAAACGAAAGCAACAGCCCATCGTGCTACCAGTTTGACACTGTCTCAAGAATCTGAAAATTCCCACAGCACGGCTTGGGTGTATCAATTTTGGGAAAACAACAGTGACTGACTGCAACCATTAGCTGTTTCCTGTTGTGATCTTCCTTTTTTCATTTTGTGTGAGATTAATTTGTGACTGAGATTTATTAGCCTAAAGGAGGCTGGGGTTGATGAGATTTTGCTGATATACTGCATAGAACACACATCAAGTCAAAGAGAAAAGATGAAAAATTGAAATGATAAAGTCGCATTGCTAGCTTGTTGCTGAGGTAATTGAAGTGGCTTGTGTTGCGCTGTGCTGTGGTAGGTAGAAATAAAATATGTACAAATTTATCTAAATCACACTTCTGAAGAAAGGGCTACAAAATACATTCCCTCTCCATTTATGTGGCAAGGAAGTCTCCCAATTCTTCTTGACAGTGATATTGAAGCAAAATGAAAATGAAATCCATTTAGAATAGGCTTTGGAAGTGCAGTCAGCTCTCAGTTACCCATGGAAATAGACACAGGGTTAGCATAGATAATTGAAATATGAGCATAATGCAAAAATGGCATTTTGTCTATTAGGTGAAACCGCAACTCTATATAATTTATTTTTAACAGAACTGAAATGAAGTAGCAAAATGGATTCATTTTTTAAACCTCTCCAATTTTTCCTGTGATAGAGATTCTAATTATCAGCAAAATGCCTAAAAAACCACAGTCACCCAAATTTTAAAGGGATAGAAGGTCGATGCCTTGACATATACAGGCCAGTAGGTTACTAGCTGCTCAGGACTGGGGATTTGTAGCTCACTGACACTCCCAGAGCTAAGCTGGCATGCGGAGGTGCCCAAGGGGAGGGACAGAGCAGAGTTAACCAAGCAACACAATCCTGCGCTGCTGAAACCTGATTAGTAGGCATGGGTGTGACCACAAGTCTTTCTTTACTTTGTGGTATCATTTGGTAAATCCATGTGTTCCACAGGAGCTGGTAGTAAATGACAGATCACCAGCATGCAGACCTACATAACGACCCCCAGCCCACAGCCTCATGAGCCTGTGTTGGTTTTGAGGGCAGCATTGTCTGAGGAGGGGGAGTTTCCCCACCATCCATACCCACCTTGGCCCAAGGTTGTAAGATTTTGGAGTTGGGAGGCTCATCTCCCTCGGAGCCCATAATGACAACCCATGATTTTTCTGTGCCACCACAATTCTCTTTCTTTGTTGACACAAACATCACATTGACCAGGTCCCAGGGGACATTCACAGAGTTGTACAAATCACAGTCTGCACACCCCTGTCTTCTCTGCCTCTTTATTGATTAGTATTCTCATACAAGTGAAATGAAATTTAAATCTGCAAAATACCCTGAAGAGGAAAACCTAAAACACAGCTTTGGGGAAGCCTTCTGAAGCTGACCATGTTTCATTTGAGAAAGAGTTATAGGAAATGACTACATGTGTGAGATTCCAGATTGTGGAGGTGGCAGGAGGGAAAGGTCTTTTTTGTACCAATGAGAGTCATTTCCTTTCACTTCAAACTGCCTTCTACGTGACCTTCACAGCAACCAGAGGTCACTGTTCCCAAAGTAGATCCATGTCAGTGCTGCAGAGAAAACACCAACCATATCCTGAGAAGAGTAAACCTCTTCGTTGGGACCTATTTGTTTTAGTTCTCCTCCCAGCAGCCTGGGATCCAGATCCGAAGGACTCGAAGAGGACACTTCACAATTCATATTATGAAGACTCAGCTGACACCAGGGAGCCAGTTATGTATCTGTTGTCTCTCAAAACAGCTCTGAGGACAAGAGAGAGTCTCTAAGACTCTTTGCTACTCGACGTCTGAAGGGACAGAGAAGTCTTAAACTTCCCCCAAACAGATGGAAGGGGCTTATCACAAGTAGAAGAATGGCTAAGAATACTGGACCTGAACATTTACCAGCTGAGTAACTTTGGGGTAGTCACCTAAGTCCTGTGAGGCAGAGTTCATGCATATGGTAAATGGAAATAAACATACAAGAACCCACATCTACAGGCTGCTGTGGCAATTTACAGGGTGTAAGAGGCTTAGCACAAGTGAAGCAGTGACACACTCTACAACTTGGAGGACCCTTGATGACATCATAAGCGAAAGAAACTGGTCTCAAAAGCCATGTACCATGTGCTTCATTCATATGGGATTCTAAAACACAGAAATCCTTAGAGATAAAAAATAAATAAATCATATCTGCTTTTTGGGGGGGTTAGCAGAGGAACTGAGAGTTGTAGGTGGGAAGAATAGCTAAAGGGTGGGTTTAATAAGTGTTCTAAAACTGAGTGGCAATAGCTGCACATGACAAGAATGTAATAAAATTACTAAATTTTACACTTTTAATATGAATTGTATTTCAATAAAGTTGCTCAAAATACATGATATATACAGATAGCACCATGCTTTTTGCCCAAATAATACTCAAGCATTATATATCAGCCACTAGTATTAATTCATGTGATGGATTTATTACATTTCTAACCCAAATCAGGCACTCCTCTTGTTCTTATTATTACTTTTTCCCAATTGTATATTTTAAACTTTTGTATACATCCAAAATATGTAAGTTTCCTTAATGCCAAAAAATCCATAATACTATCACACTAAAATGCCAAAATTAATTTTAGTGAGTAAAATATTTTTGGCATAATTTTTTATAGTCACAAAAATCCTATAGCCATGTAAGGATATAAAGAACACCAGTAAGAAGTTTTCATGTATTTAAAACAAGGTTTAGCTTATTTATAGTAAACCCCGTTTTTTTAACAAGAAATATATTAATTTCGTGACAGCACAGTGTTCTGTTTTTATGAATTTTTTTAACATTTTATTTTTAAGAACCATAGAACAAAATTCTGCATTGAAGAAGTTAAGCCAAACAACAAATTTTGAAATTCATCTCTCTGAATCTCAGAAGACAATGAACAACTACTCCCAGAAGCTCTACATACACCTCTGGCCCTACCATGTTACTCGTAACTTTCCAAACTAATTAACTTCTCCCTCTAGCCCTTCCCTCAGCCTTGAACCAATCTCATTCCCATCTTCCCCAAAAAGACTGTAAGCAGAACAAACAATTAGAACTCTAAAATCCTCATCCAAACGGACGGTTCTTTCACAAAAGACATTTGGATCCACCTCGGCAAATGAGGAGATTTAAATGGAGTTGGGTCCTGCCAAGTAGACCTGTGTGCCAGCTCCACGCAGGCTGCCTTCACACCACAAAGGTGGCCTCAAGCACAAAAGAAAACAAGCAAACTAAAAGGAAAAAGCTCTGCAGCCAGAATTCCCTCTGTGAACCCTAAGGTCTTTGTTTTTATTTCGAGGCAGGTAGGTTGCCTACCAGCACGCTTCCCAGGCTTTCTAGTAAGTTCTCAAACAGCAGCGCAGGAAGGAAAACGCTCAGGTGCTGGGAAGACCCAACTTTCTGGAGAGACTTGCTGAGAACTTGGCTGCAAGGACTGGAACCCAGGTAGGAAAAATCAGTCTGTGCCAGAGACAGATTTTCACGTCAGAATGATGCTCTCGCAGTGGCCCTGCTTTCTCCACAAACACACCGCAGCCTTGCTCACTACATATTTTTCTAAACCAGCAAAAGTCACTCAACAAAATATGTGGGAAATTTTTCCCTAGAAAATACCAATTCCTAGGAAGCATTTGCAACTTAGAAGCAGAAGCTTCCTCAACACGTAACACAGAAAAATTGAAAAGATTAAAACAGTAATAATTTACCTCAGGTCTGTGGCCAAGTTTTTATAAGGTCCACATTCATTTCTCTGTTCCTTAAACACATGGCTAACTTTCTTATCGTGCTTTATTAGTAATGTAATAAATTAGAATCATTTTTAAAAGTTCAATTCTTTAGAATGAAGTGAATAAAAACATTCATTTTTCTTTTTGGTGATACATTTGTCTACATAAAACAAAATCATCACAAATGATAGTTTCTATCTATTAATATGCTTAAGTTTTTGATGAATTAAAATTCAAGTATTGCATATTATTGTGTGCTTGTAGGCAGAATTTCATTTAGCTTAACACAGTTATTTCTCAGGAGTTCCTGGCAAGTCTCCCTTTTTTGCTGTGATTTTGGTCACAAGATTGACCCTAATATTCTTGAAGAAAAATGTCTCATATTAGTTTTTATCCCCCATAGTTATTAGCTTATATATGCGACACACATGGTTTCACACCGTGCTGGCTTCACGGGCTCTCCCTCGCCCTTTTGCCGTCCCTTCCGCTCCCTCACGACCCCCGATTTCTAGCATCTTTTATTTCTCATGCCTTATCCATGTCTGGTATGGTGTATAGATTCACAAATTGCTTGTAAAATAAGTGAATGGTCATACAAGTTAATTGTGTATACCTGACATTGTTTTAGACATTTATGACAAGTTAAAGCAAATTCTCTCAGGCAAAAAGACTGCCTAAACCATTTTCAATACTTCAAAGTCTAGTGGCCAAAATATTAAGAAAGAAGCCTTCCATGTTTTCCCTTTGAGTCAGTTTTGATAGTTGACGGGAAAGAAGAAAGTCATTAATGGTTACTTACTCCAGTTCGACAAAGTATTTCTTATTCCTCTGGATATTCAAAAACGATTTTAAAAATCCTCATTGGGCTATTAACTTCCCCCTCACCCCCAACATACTCGCCCCTCCTTCCTAATTTGCTCTCGGATCCAGACCCCCGTTTTCAAGGGAACCTAGAGGAGTAGTGAGGCATTTGAACACAGGCCTTTCCACTTGTTCACAATCAATGCCGCTGCCAGTGAGCTGGGACGGGCAGAACGTGTGCCCAGGGCTCCCGGCAGCTGCTGAACTCACACTCTGTCTCTCTTTTTCCTTCACACGCTTCATTCTTTGCTTTCTGTTAAGGAAATGTATTGACTTTGTGGAACCACTGCAGAGAGCTGTAAATGATGCATTTAATGAAAAATCCTTGCCTTGCGCTCTGAGAGAGCACAGACAATGTAGGGCAATCACTGCTGGGCAGTCATGGGTGTTGTAATATCACATTCATCTGCCCCACCAGCAAGACAAATGTACCAATTGGCAATATTTCAACAGTAAATAGTACAAAATATTAACTAATATTCTAATCACATTCGTTATTTCTTGTCTCTCCTCTCTTGTTGTGATAATAATCCTTTCCTCCTAAAGACCGGCAACTCTTCTGATGGAGCACCCCAAATCCTATATTCTGAAAAGATGCGCAAAAGGATTTTTGAAAGATTACTTTTTTAGAGGGATTATATTAAAATTTTGATTGTCTGTGGAGCCCTGTAGTTATTGCTACTATACTCTTATTTCAACATTGAATTTCAGGTTATTGAAAAGATTACTTTTCCCAGTTTCTCTCTTTCCTCTCTTAAAAAAAATAAACAAGTTTCAGCCTCTTCCAACAGGGATGGGCAGCACAACTGGGGCGACGAAGTCCAACTGAACCAGGCACCTGCCAGTGACAAAGACGCCACATGACAGCGCCCAGTGTGCACGCAACTGGATGCAATTCACAGGGTCCATGGGCTCCTGAGCGCCTCACCAGACTTCACATTCTCCAGGAGGACCACACACGGTGTCCTGGCTGCTGCTAAGCATGCATTTCCGGTTGAAGCCTGACTCACAGGCCACCAGCTGCTCTGGTGGGAGCCTTCCCCATCACCGAACAGCTCTGAAACCACACTGACGGGGCACAGTCAACAACAGCCACAGGCGAGGCAGTGCAGGGCTTGTTTTACACCTCAGTCCTGCTGAACCCCGTTCACAGGCTAGCAAATAGCCAGATCAGTGATAATAGCTGGCAGGTGCCTTGGGCTCCACCCAACCACCTGCCTGGTTTTCCCTTGTGCTTAGCAAATACGCCGATCAACCTGTGTTCATGTTACCCCAGGCCCTGTGCTGCCTGCAGACAGGATCTTCAGGTGATACTCCAGTTTTCAACCACTCTACGGACTCCAACTCAGTGTGGCTGTTTTATTAATTGTCATCATTATTCACTTTCTGAATAAAGGGACAAGGCATGGATATGACTTCCTGGGGTCTTTAGTATCCCCAGGTCACAGGCTACAGGTCTTCTTTTTATTTTGCTTTGTTTTGGGTATAATCCAAGTACCAAAGAGCATTTCAAAAACAAAATTATTATCTACATGGCACTTAAAGATTTGGTCAATTCCAATGGGAGGGAAAAAAACCACCACAGTGTAGAGTGCTGTACAAATTAAGGGTGTCCATCTTGTCTGCTGCATCAGCTTGACACAGACACGGTTTGAGTTTTAGAAACGGTCATTTTTTTCTATTTATGTCTAACTTTGACAGTTTTCCTGGAATCCAGAACAGAAAGCTACACCTCCAGTCATCCTAGAGCACACCTGGGCATTCAGGGGGCCCTAATTAAAATCATGGCACACCTGGGCACTTAGAGCCTTCTAATTAAAATCATGATGGGAAAAATCTTACTTGCAAGCATATCTAGTCACAGAAATATTCCTGTGTGAATATTTATACTGGATCACAGGACAACTAGCATGTTATTAATTCTAAATATTAGATGATTTCTTAGGTTTGTAAGTATTTTTAAAGTTTAAATAACTCCTTTAATTCTCTGCCACTGAATACATTATAAAAATAACTTACACACAGATTTATATTTTCCAAAACTGTATTTCTAGAAATATACCATATCAATTCCTAAAATGTTCCACTATCCTATTTATTTTAAAGCATCTCCTGTTTTATCTTTATTTTTCTATTTGTTTTATCGATCTCACTAGCCCTTCGGACTTTAATAAATCACTCATAATCTCCCACTTGCAAGCTCTATCAGACGAAAGAGACGTTATCATCCTTAATCATGTTTTTATGCTCTTTCTAAAAAGAAGAAAAAGTGGTCTTCTTTTGGTCATTTCTCCTCATGTCTTTTTTTCCCCCGATAATCTTACGCCCTAGACTCCTATGAAGTTTCGTTGTGTGATATTTGAAGAGATGAGACAAAGTTGTTAACTCCTCTCTGCTCTTTTCCTGGACAAATGGGAACTTCTACAGAACATTCTATTAGCTTTATGGAAAACCTGTTGGATAAAACATGACATTTGATGTTGACATTTTGTCCTAATTCTTCTATTCCTGAAGCCTCTGTGGGATGATTGGAATGTCCTCACTATAAACTCATAGACTGCTGTGTGGGAAGGCAAGGTTTTCTTTGTGAAATGTGGCTGATTGCCCGGAAAGCAGCTCACTCTTTGTCTCCCCTGCGCCATCATCTGCCTGGTCACATTCCTTGCCTCTTCCACTTTCGGAAACATTTGTTCTTGAAGCAGGAAGGGTAGTACATGCTTGTAACCCCAGCACTTTAGAAGGTTGAGGCAGGAGGACTGCAAATTCAAGCCCCACCTGGGAAAATTTGGAAGCTTAGAAAGACCTTGTCTCCAAATAAAATTAGAAAAGGGCTGGGGTGTAACCCAGTGTGAAGGCCCTGAGTTCATCCCTAGCAACAAAAACCAAGAACAAACAAGCTAGCGAACCAACTCCACACCATTTGTTTTTCTGCAAACACTGTCCTCCTGCTGAGTACGTAAAAATCATCACATGCTACTTTCTCAGTGAAACACCTAAAACTGGTGGTGACACACCACAAATTGTGGCCTATGACAGAATGTCTCATTAATATGCCCTTCCATAGGACTCAACACAGCATTTTCAACAAAATTATTGCATGCAGATTGTAGACATCCCAACTTTTTTTTTTTTTTCCTAGAGTCATAGGATAGTAACACAACACTTAGGGACTGTAGCTACAACAAATTTCTTTCAAAAACTTGACTGGAATCTAGCTACTCCAACATTTAGACAAAAATAATGTGTGATAATGGGGGAAAAAGGTACTTTAAATCCAACTTTTCCTGTCTCCTCCTGTGTTCTCTGTTTGGAAGTGCCAGTATTTATTTTTTCTAATTTTTATTTACACTTACTTAACTCTGCCTCTTTTCTCCACTGTGAGCTCCACACCCAAGCTCTGCCCATTCTCTCCTTCACTGAGTGCATTTTCAATACCTTCCATTTTCTACCATTTTTAGGTTTTTTTCCCTTCTAGCTTTTCCTAGCATAATCTTTGCATCTCAAAGACTGATTCTTTTTTTTTCCCCTTATCATTACTGGGACATTGTCCACATATGTTAATATATGATTTAAGCTCCATAGAATTCTTTTCCACCTTCACAACCTATTTACCTTTATAAAGAATAATTGTGTCTCTCTGGAATTTTTCCTGAAAAAAAAATTACTCTAAAATTCACATTATGCATACTTCTTAAGGCTGCAACTATTTCCTCACTGCCATTGAGAGTAAAGATGGGTGGATGTCTTTCACTTTTATTCAGAGACACTACTTACATCAGGGCACCTCAGCCAGCACTCAGGGCTTTAAATGAGTGTGAGGAGAAAGTGTGCTTGCTGGATCTAAAAGTTATTCTCAGTCTAAAACTAACGAAATCCCTGCTTTGGCATCTTTCTTCACCCTCACCCCAGACCAACATCAGGCATCTCTTCTGCCATATAAACTACTCCTATGAAAGGGTTTAGAAGTCGGTATACTATTGTCTTTGGGCCTACTAAGTTTATCAGCAGCCAGAACGCTCCCACAAATTCCATAATCCATGTTTGCAATATCGCTGATGCTGGTTTTTGTACCTACCTCCTCTTTTGATGTGGTGCTGCCACTGCTGCTGGTGTTCAGTTCGCTTGCGTTGGGTGCTGGGGATGAGATCCAGAGTCTCAAACAATCTAGGCGAGGACTCAACCACCCAGCTGCAATTCCAACACACACCATGAAGAACCTGAACATCTGTTCAAAAAAGCAGAACAATGCCATGTAACTTAGAAAGCTTAACACCTGTAAGAACTTCACCATATGTTTACTTTGAGAAGCATATAACTGATATTTTAAAAGATACTGTCAAGCATAAAGTTCTTTACAGAGCTGCTTCAATGTCAGTAAACTAATTTGCATCCTTTAAAAACCCCCATAGGTGCACAGATTAACACACTCATGCCCTCTAAAGCTATTCCTTCCTGGTGATTATCCGCCCACCGAGCTTCTAAAAAAAAAAAAAAAAAAAAAAAGAGTAAAATCCCAAAGAGTAGATGTCTCTCAAGAAACCTGAGCCAGGTCATCCACACTCCCCTCATGAGAACCCTCCTGTTTTTAGTCTGCGGAGGAAGAGGGTTTCCTTAGCGCAGCTGTTTCATTCCTTTGGTCTCTCCCCTGTGACTTCCCACCTCCTCACGCTGCAGCAGAGCTCATCATCCTCCTCTTGGAACACTCCTAAGAAATACTGCATTCTCCACTTTCCCCTTTCATTACCACAAAATCTATTTGTCTTCCCCTCTAGTCAAGCACTCAAGCATTCTCGCTTCTTCCTGCAAATAAGACGAAAATGCTGGTTTCTCTTTTTTCTTTCTTCATCAACCTCTTTGTTCTCCATGGAAACTCTTCATTTTATTGTTTGATTTCTATTATTCATGTATTAACTTCTTCTTTTTTCAGACAGGGTCTCATTATGTAGTCCAGGCTGCTCCTGAACTCACTACGTAGCCCAGGCTGGTCTTGGACTCACAGAAATCCTCCTGCCTCAGCCTCCCACATGCTGGGACGACAGGTGTGAATCACCCTGCCTGACTTACATGGTCCTAGGGTATCGAGCTCAGGGCCTCGCACTTGCTAACCACTCCACTATTCCTCCAGCCCTTAAGTTTTCAATTTTTGATAAAATTGAAATTCTTCAGTCTCAGGCTCTGCCTTATAAGCATTCTCTCTTTTACTTGACAGAGACCTGTGTCATTTCTCTATGGTTTACCATTTAAATGGGTTTTCTATGTTTATTTTTAATTTCAGCATAGTGCAATGTGTAGATTTATTCTTTCACCACAGATCTCAACTTGATATTTCAAGTTTAAAAAATTCAATTTAACCATTACTGTAAAATTATAAGGAAAAAGTAAGATTCATTGAAGCATTAGTAAATATATATATATATATGCATGCATATATGTATGTAATATATATGGATATATGTTACATATATACACATATGTATCGTTTAATGATCAGCACACACTCTAAGAACTGTGTCGTTACGTAACTTCTTTCTCTCATGAGCATCCCAGGGCACACTCACACAAACATAGGTGGTGGAGGTCCATCATCCAACACAGTCTCTAAATGTAATCAAGAGACCCACAAATATCAGATGTATGAGGTTGCTGCTGGCACAACATGGCATTCTGTCTTACAGGGAACTTATATATATTTTTCTACTGGGAATTGAATTCAGGGACTCGTATATGCTAGGCAAGCACTCTAGCCCCGAGTACATTCCCAGCCCCTTTTAATGTTTTTTTTTATATTGAGACAGTTGCATTAATCTGCCCAGGGTAGCCTCAAACTTGAGATATTCCTGCATCAACCTGTCAGAGAATATGGGCATATGCCACTACACCTGCAAACTTTTCTTGTATGAATAGGAGTATATATTTTTTTCTTTTTCCATTTTTTTTTGAGGCAGGTTTTTGGCATATAGTCCTAATTGATCCTGCTCATTATGTAGCCTTGTCTGGCATCAAATTCACAGGCCTCTGCCTCCCAAGTGCTGGAATACAGATGGGTACCAAGATAGCTGGCTAATTGCTATGTGGCGCTGAGGGATCAAACCCAGGGCCTCACACGCATGAGGCAACAGCTTTAAACACCGAGCTGTGCACTCAGGCCCAGTAGGAATATTCCTTAAAATAACAATAAAAGGTTTTATAAATATATAAATAGTACAGTAGAGAAGTTGCTTATAATTATGAAGTATTATGAACTGTATATGATAGGAGAAGTATATTTCTATATGACAGCAGTACGCTCTCACAGTTCCACAGGTTACTCTGCACCCAGTGGAGCTGGCCTCTGCACGGGAAGTGATGAAAACGGTTCTAACAGAAGAGAGGCATTCATTTGACTTCCTGCCATAGTGAATACAAAAAAGCAGAACAAAACAAAAATAAAAACAAACAAAAAATAAGTGGAAAAATAAAGTCGTTCACTCTCTGGCCAATTTGGGAGGACAGCGAGTCTGACCCCTGGAATACACAGAAACACTCTAATTCACAGGAGGAAAAACACAAAATAAAAATACACATATGTAGATTCAGCTTTGCCCCAACGGTGGACCCAGAAAAATGCTGAAAGTTTGGATCTGCTGAAACTTATCTGGCACCACGGCTGGAGATGACAGTTGCTGCTCTCAGCATGAGGAAGTTAGACAAATAGCTTAGCTCTAAAAATTCTAATTTTTGTTTGTTTGTTTTTTGTTTTTCTGTACTGAGGACCGAAGCTCGAGGCTTTGGCACTGAACTATATCCTCATTCCTGTTTATTTTTTATTTGAGGCAGAATCTCACTCGGTTGTCCAGATGGGACTCAAATTCGCAGTATTCCTGCTTCAGCCTCCTTCGGCAAAAAATTATAATTTTTAAAGCTCTTTTTAAACCTTGTGGCTTTAAAATACAGAGCCAATTAAGAAGCCGGTTTGGTGCACAATAAGCCAAAGAGCAGGAAGGAAAATGGGCCAAAAATGAGGATCCAGACAGAAGAGAACAACAAAAACAGATAAAAACAGCCTGTTTGAAGTCAAAGAAGAAAAAGGGCATGAAGTTTTTAGAAACTTGCATGTGCTGAGTGCCTTAGCAGAGGTGAATTCTGGTGTGCAGCCAGACTTTTAGCAACAATTGGAACATCCACTCTCTGTCTCCAGAAGGTTACATTATCTCATTTTACTCTAATAATTTTGATATGAAGGTCTGAGGAAGTTTCTTCATTTCAGGGAAGAAGAAACTGAGACTTACAGATTTTTCAAAAAGTGCTATCTAGCCTCAGTCAACTAATAAATGGTGGAATCAAGTTTAAACCAATTGTGCCTAATCCTATAACCCATATTTTTTCCATTACACTAGTATCCTCCCCAGACTTCATGCTGTAGGTGTTGAGAAGCCAGTGTGAAATTTTATACTGAAGACGAAATTGACCACATTTGCATTTTCTAGAGAATTAGTTTAAGAAGAAATAAATTGCAGTCAGGGAATGGTTAAAAAAAGACTATTTTAATAATCCAGGTCAGTCAGGATGAGGACTTAAATTAGAGCAGACAGTTATGAAGATATTAAGAAGGCATAATTTCAAGAAGTAACTGGAAATTAGAGAGGACAGACCACTGTGACTAAGGAGAAGCTTTTGAGGAATGCATAGCAGATGCGGGTTTGGGCCAGGTTGCCTATGGGACAGGCTAAGTTTTCCAGCAGTCAGTGAATCAGATGGCAGCTCAAGACTAAGGTCAGAGCTAAGGACAAAAACTGTAGTAAGTAGTATTCGTTTGAAGTTATGGACAAACACCTTAAGAAACTAACCACAGTGTATGTGAAGTTTGTGTGCGTGCGCGCATGTGTCTCTCTCTCTGTGTGTGTGTGTGTGTGTGTGTGTGTGTGTGTGTGTGTGTGTGTGTGTGTGAAAGAGAGAGAGAGAACAAAGAGTGGGCAGAAAGAAAATAATTGTTGAAGGAGCCAAAGGCCACCATCACTGTAGGTAGCTGGAAAGAGGGACTGGAGTAACAATGAGGAATGATTACTACAAGGATGAGATGCTTCCTGCTGACGTCAGCGCACAGTCTACAAGTCTTCCACAACTCCTCCTAAAGGGCAAGCTGAGTTAGGCAGCTGGCTGTTTACCAGCAAAACTAAGGAAGGTTAGGTTGTGAAAGACCGACTTCCCTCTGCAGCCCTATCTTAATAATCTCCCCTAAATTGGCTCTGGTGAAAGCCAGCTGCCACACAGCAGGTGGTCTTCACAGAGGGCAGCCTGTGAAAAGGCCGGGTAGCAGGATACCACAGGCCACCAGCAGCCCTGGACCAGAGCATGGATACATATTCCCCCGGATGGGGAGACTGTGACCAGTTCAAGATGTTAACTGTCATCTCAAGAGACTGAGTCAAAACTACTAGCTAAGTCATTTATAGAACAATGATACACAGAAACTATGAAATAAAAGTGTTTGCTATTTTAAGTCACAAGGTTTGGGATAAGTTGTGAGCAGCAACAGACAACCTTATAATCTCAGTAAACGCAGCTCCAAGAGTAAAGCAGGACTGAGAGGGCCTGGCACACTTTGAGGTCACAATTTATATTGTTTTCATACAGACATCCATCAATTTTGAGGGGTCATTTATCACCTGCTGATATATTCTGGCCTGTAAATATGTGGCTAAGATGCAGTGAGAAGCAGAGCAGAGGAGTGGCAAGGGGCAAACACCAAAATTGGAGCACTTGGGCCCACACCCCCTTTCTGTCTCTTCCTACCTGTGTAAGCTTGGGCGTGGTTTTTGCCTCTTTGATTCTGGTAAGCTTATTCCTACATAGGATGGTAATAGTGGCACCCCTAGGGACACTGGGAGAAATGCATGCGACTGTCTCCAAAACAGACTCTAGAGTATCACAGGCACTCGGCATCCAGTACCACTACTGTTGGAGTTGTGCACAGAAAGACAAAAATGAAGAGAGATTCATGCACTGCACCTCCATCAATTACTTTTTATTTTCTATCTTTTTGCCCCGAGACCCAATTCCACATTCAGTACTTTTGCACATTGGGTCTTTCTTTCTTTTTGACTCATTAGCATACAACCTTCATCCACAATGTCCTCTCACACACCTTCAGAATGGCCATCGCCCTAACCCTAACCTCCACCTATCCCATTTTTAAACTCAAACTGTATCTTATTAGCAGGTGCTGTGAAATCACACACTTTTTTTGTTAATACGCAGGCACCCTGTGCATTTCTGCAGCCCTCGCCTTGCCCCACCCCTCCACCTGGGTTTGCCAGCCTATGGCCTCCAGGAGCCAGGCTCACTAGCGTCCTACTTCCGAAGGTATTTACTCTGCACATTGTGCACAAGCTGGAAAGGCCTTTCTTGGGTTCCCTCTATGTACTCTCAGGCACATCCTATTCCTTTTTTCCTTTCTGTCTCTAGGACTTGGGTCTCATGTCCTGAGTCTTTCCTACTCACGAGTCGGTAAGGTCCTTCTGTTTCTTTCTCCCACTGTGCATATGTCCTGTAAGAAAATGGACGCTCGTATATTGGTGGACCCAATCCCAATGTCTATTAATCCTATGTCATTGGCAGCTCTTCTGGAGGGTTATTGTTTGTGGCTCCTCTGGGCTTCCTCAGGCTGTATGTACTAAGCTTCTCACTTTCTATGGTTCCCCCCATTCTATCCCGACTTCCACCTGTAGGTGGCACGCTCGTATTGGCACTGCAGACGGCCTTTCGTTTCTCGGAGACTACACTAGCTTCATAAAAAGTCCTCCCCGTGCCCTTGTTCTCCATACCTGAAAAACGTTCACTAGCATTATTGTTTACTGGAATAATTCCTGAGGCTGCACCTATAATCTGTTTGTATTTGGGCTCTGATAAAGCTAGATAATCTCTCTAAGCCTCACTGTCTTCCTCTGTGGGGATAATCACGGCAGCCATCTTAAGGGTGGCAGTGCAAGTTAAATGATACCATGTAAGCAAATGCCAGCTACGGGCTCTGGCAGACAGAAAAGGCATCTTTTTCTTTTCCAAAAATATGACCATCCCAAAAGAAGGCCCAATTGCTTCATTCACAGCTTTATTTTTGGAAAGAATAGTGAGCTCTTTCTTTAGTCCTAAGCATGCTAACTAAAACCACAACAAATTTCCCTCTTGTCTCCTCCCATAAACTCTCCAAAATTAGTCTGCTTTCTCTGTTGGTCTATAGTTCCAGTCAAACCGGGAAGAATTTGACTTACTGAAAATAGTTCCCTTGGGAACATCTTCTGTGAACTGACAGAGCACCCATATAGCTCACTGTTGAACAGCTCCTTCCATGTCTTATAAAAAAGAAGCCCCTAGACTGTTTCTTTGATAGAATGTCAACAAAGATTTTTCTTCTAATTCTGCAAGTTTGGTAGATTTCCCATACTTCTCTGTTCATTCTATTTCTTCCTGTTAACATATGAAGGGCAGAGCAGACAAATTGGCCACTGAGAGTACAATTATTCCTGCCTTTCTCTTCCTCATTCTTTTATTCTCTTACCCTTCTTTGGTCTTCCACATTCTTCTCATCTCATCTCCCACTGCCAGTTCCCACCCTAGTGGTCTCTAGCACCCCAAAAAGCCATATCCAAACTCCTATTCCAGGAAAGGGTTCTCACACAGACTACTGACTCAGAATGGTAAGAAATGGAGCTACTCTGAGGGTGTCTTGGACTCCATTGGCAACAGGAGGATCTGGGCATCCATCCTCTTCCTCATACACCTTTTGCAGCTGGACCTGATTGGAGCTTCTGTTCATTCAGAACAGAAGCGGTAGTTTAATCAGATGTCAGATAAGAAGGTGTAAGCAAAAAAAAAAAAAAGTTTGTTCAAGATCCATTTGATATGTTTAACTGATATAATGATTCTACCAGTTTCCAAAGTGAGCTCTTATCCCAAGAAAAAGAAACAGGAGTCCCTTTTCACATATTCTCAATTGGACATCTCAGCACATGCTGCCCTCATATGAGAACATTTCAATTTCCAATCCTCTGTTCCTCTTCCTTCTGTGTGTCCTGCAATGGCAGGGCTTGCTGTCTCCGGTAAGGGCAAGAATCAGACTTTGTGCTTTTGCAGTTATATTTGTTCATAAATGCATATAGAGAAAGACGTCTTTCTATTCACTAATAAAATGAGAGAGTTGAGAGGTTTGGAGACTGAGCTGAACATCTCTAAAAACTTTTAAAAAGTCTGTGATTTATTATTTTAGCAACAGCACAAATGATATTGAAAAAAAACATTTCAGCCACTTTTATTTTGATGGACATTAAAAAGCATAAAATGCATAGATATATACAACTCTTATTAATCAAATTGAGTAAGCTTTAATATATGATTACTATGTGCCAGAATGTGATAATCAGTTGTCAATTTTAGTCCTCACAAGAACCCTGTGAGGTTGTTACTATTCTCTCCACTTCACAGATCAGGTAAGCCAGATGCAAGGTTAAGTAACTTGCTCAAGGTCACTGGTAGACAGCAGAGCCAATATTCAAACTTACCTCATCTCCATGGGCAGCCTTCTTAGCCACTCTCTCTACTATTTTTGCCTTTCTAAGGCTCTCTGATGACTATAAAGGATACAAGGAGTGGCTATTAACTTTCCGGTGTATGCAGCACTAATCCTCTAATATAGATAATTTACAATTTGCCTTTAATAGGTTATCAATAAGCATATTCAGAGCCATTTCAATTCTTTGTGGCACAAGGATTTCTGAACAATGTCAAGAATAACAAGTAGTTTTTACTTACAAAGGACATGCAAATTGAGTCTCCTTCATCTGTGAAACCTCTCCACATAAAATTAGTCATCCTATTTTATACTTTATTTTTAGACTACTTTATGTTCTTGTAACATTTGGTGTAGTTGAGTATCAAAAATCACGGTCACCCTATGTGTACTTCAACAGGCTTTACTCACTTATCAGCGGCTTTGCTCAAAAATTAATTTAAAGCTCATGCTAATTTCAGAAATTAGTGTTATTTTTAAATATCATGCACCTTGCCTATTTTTAAGGATTTGTTATGAATAAGGAGTGATTATCATGCATGTGTCATACTGAGTGAATACATGAATTTAACAGAGAATATATTTCAGATTTCTTTTCTGCCGCTCACTTTATTCTTTGATGAAGCATCAAAATTAAAATAGAAAGCCAAACATATACAATGTTAAAATACAGAAATTGCCACTCAGTTCCTGACAAGTTATCTTTTTATATATAGATATAACATTTAACATGGCCAGTACTCTCATTATTCAATTATTAATCACCTCATATGATGTATGTAATACAAACCACAATAAGGCAGAAAAGAAACTATTGAAACACATTCTTCTGAAAGATATGCTATGTGAAAGTGAACTATAAAAATGACAGAATATGATCGTTTCATTTCAGTGAAACACAAATTGAGTGTCTCAAACAAGGTCACGAGCTTGCATTGTGATGTTCACACACTGATGCTGTATTTCACAACTCTCAGGCAGTTCACCTGGTAGGTAGGAGTACTGTCTCAGGGACTACTGTGTATAGAAGCTTAATTTAAAACCATCTGTCTCCTTATTGTGCACAGCATGGCACAATCAAAAAACACACACTGCCTTTATGCTATTAAAGCTGTCATTTGGATCAAGACTTAGAATTTTATAACAAAACACATTTCTCAGGACATCAACCAATTATAATTTATATAGCTCAGACCTCATGTACCCTAACATGCAGCCATACATCCAAAACAGTCAGCATCTGGTTATCCTCCAGTATTAGTTTTCAACTGCTGCTGCAACAAAGGACCACAGGCTTAGTGGCTTTAAAAAGCACAAACGTCTGATAGTTCTGGGGGTTAGAAGACAGCTGCCCCTGCTTTTCACTGGATAAAATCAAAGAGACAGCAGAGCTATGTTCCTTTCTGGACGCTTCAGGAAAACGTTACCTTATCTCTTCTAGACTCCAGAGGCTACTTTTCTGTTGGGCCCCAGCCACTCCTCCACCTTCAAAGCCCGCCCTGGCCAGTAGACTCCTGCTCACATTGTGTGGCTCTGGCTTTGACCCTCTCTCTTTCCCGCTTATGGGCTTTTTCTTTTTCTGCCTTAAACCCAATGAGATAATCTAGAATAACTTCTCATTGAATTGTCAGCTAATCAGCAGTGTTGCTTCCACTCTGTCATGTGATCTAATATGGAGGCTTTGGGGACATGGACATGTTGGGAACCATTATTCTGCCTATGCTTCGTTTAAATGACTGAAAGGAAACCCTGATCAAATGTTGGGAAGTTCAGAAGAGAGCCTTCCTTCGCCTCAGAGAGAAGATGGTCTAGCTGTGCAGTTTCCCAGCTTTGTCCCCTTCATCTAGGCCAGATAATCCTTATTTCAGACATTTCTGTAATCAAAAATTGTCTCCAACCTCAGGCATGTTGTTTTCTCTAACACCAATTAACAAAGGGCTTAAAAGAATATTTGTAGTTCATCCACTGAAATTCATTACTTGCCAGGATCAATACTTGACAATGCTTTATTTTCCTTGACGCCAGTGTAAGTTGCTTTTAATTCCACTTAGCCACAATTACATAGGGCAGCAAAATGCCTGGATTTGTGCTCGATGTTGAGACACATGGTTTGAAACAACTTCAAATTGTGCTTTTAGAAAACTCAGTGCATATGTTGTACATATGCCTATGTGTGCATGCATGCGTCTGTGTGTGTGTATGTTCCCAGAGGTTGTCGAGGCAAAGGCACCTACGAGAGGCCCGTAGAAGCAATTTCAGCATAATGTGAGCGCACTATGATTCCTTTCTGTCTCGCTGCCCTTGCTGGTTCCTATTCAGGCCCTCATTACATCCTGATTCTGCTCCTACAGTTCTCCCAGCTGGACCCCAGCCCTTCAGTCTCTCACCTCCAAACTATTCTGCATTCAAATAGAAACACAGCTGTAGTTGTGTCACCCTCCCCCCCTCCCCAGCTCAAAAGCATCGCCTTCCCTGTGTCTTCATTTCTCTGCTTTGTATTCATGGCCCTGGACTCCACCTCCCTTTCTGGTCTCATCTTCTTAAGGCCACCACATCCATCTCTGCCCTCTGCCGTCTCTTCCCAGCTCCAACACCCCGCCCTCATGGCTTTTGCTACTCTTTCCACATATCCAAACAGAACGCTCCTCAGAGGTCAACAATTATCTTTCCATGGCACATTTTCCTGTTCCCTCCTCACTGAAAACATTTTTCTCTATTATGAGGGCTTTCCCAACATCTTTCTATTTTCAAATAGAAACTAGCCACTTCTGCCTTAGATCTTTTACTTTGCTAAATACACAAGGTCCTTCTCCCAGATTATAAACTCCTTGAGAGCAGTCACTCGTTTTTATTTCTTTTTGAGATACTCTCAATCACCAGCAGGGCACCTTGCCTGTAGCAAGGATACTATATCTGAGTTTGTCAGATTCAACTGAATGGATCAGTACTGTCAACTTCCGGAACGTTGTCATAAGTACTGTGTTTTCCCAGCCAGCTCTTCTTGGGGGAGATAGCAGTGGAAGGCATTTCTCTCTTTTATTCATGAGCACAGCGGGACATAGACAGAGATTGACAGACATCAACAGAAAAGGAGCCAATTTCTACTTCTGAAAATGACAAAAATTCACTGATGAACACATAAATTCAAGGGACAGAATGATCATTATATATTACACAAAATCAAAGGTAAGGTAACACAAAACTGAAAACTGAAATGACCTTAGTACAAGTAGCATAGACTAAATACATCATCTGAATTGTTCAATGCTCTCCAGAAAAAGAAAGAACCTGTAGAGTAATAGGAATTTCTAATTTTGTGAATGTTGTGTGCGTGCATTTGTAACCAAAACAACTGTTTAGCAATGAATATTTATGGAATAGACAGAATATGAAACCACAAAAGTGCTTTTAGTGTGTCACTGTTATCAGCTCTACTAAATAATTATCATTATGCATCCAAAAATATCTTGAATGGGTAACACTGAATAATCTAGATCACCAAATTGCATTAGAAGGGTACTAGCTGACTCAGGAGGCTAATTATGATGAGGTATTGAGCTGCTTATCTCTCACATCAATCTTAAAACCATAAAACTGCAAGACATAGGCAGTGGCTACAGATCAGGGTCAAGGTGGGAGAGCAAATATAGCATTGGGTTAGGGTCAGGAGCCTCAACTCTGTCAGCAACTGAACAACCTTGGGAGCTGTTTATAGAGATCATCCCCACAGGAGAAAAGCAGCTCCCTCCAGAGCCAGATTGGTGGCTGAAGCAGCTCTTACACAGGAAAGAGTCTAAACACAGAATAATTGTGTGTACACACACACACACACACACACACACACACACACACACACACACACACACATCACTACATATTCACTCACCTTTCCCAGACTAATATCTTTTTGCTTAATGGGCCAGTTTAGTGTTACTATTAAGCAGCTGATTATAATCTGAGCAAGTGTTAACCACCCATGTCCTAAATAACAGTAGCTGACATAAAAATTACCGGACTACTTTCTCACTCATAGAATGTTTCATCCAGAGGTCAAGGGTAAAATTATCATATTTTTTCTCAATCTATTTCTGGTTAACAATAACACCAATATATGGTATTTTTAAATTTCCAAAGTATCTGCCAGAGTCACAGGACACAGGGAAGTGTGCTGGGATTCCTGTTGATAGGATTTCTGAGGGCCTCTTAACTCTGCTAAGCTCAGAGATGCAAAAAGATTGAAACAAAGTTCTTGACTTCAGACTGTCCTTGGTTACTGGTACAGGCAACACATTTTGTTCTAATTATTTCTTTACATGTCTGAGAGGTTTTAGGAGAGAATAAGAGAGAATTCTATTTCCTCTGGAAAAAGAAATGTGTGCATAGAGGGACAGAGGGAAGGTGGGGAGATGGAGAAGGCAAAGATGGCTTCACTGAGGAAGTTACTTCGTTCCTTGATTAAAAACTCCTGCTCTACTCCTTTGTAGGAAGACCCTCGGGTGTTACGGAATCTCTGTGAGTTTGAGATTCCTCACCAATTCAATTCAGAAAACAATGTTGAATTCATTGGATTGCAGTAGGATGGACTGAGCTAGCACACTGGAGGGCAACTTGCAAAAAGCTAAGTACTCAATAAATAAGATATTGTTATTTCCACTCTCCTGGACATGGTAATTTGGTTTGTTCCAAAGGAAGATGGCTTGCCCAAGACAGCTTCACACCCCCACCCGGTGTCAATGTCCCATTTTAGATGCTGGTTGTCCTTCTCCTGACCACCTGCTGAGACTCTTGAGAAAATATGGAAAGCCTCAGCCTAATAATCCTCAGCTCTAAACTCATGTTAACATGTTTCATATAAGTAAACATGCCAGCATCAGAAGACTTTCCTGTGAAACATGGCTTCTAAATCCTAGGGGGATTCTCTCATAAAAGGAAGAACCAACAGGGCGTCAGAAGAGAGGGATCGTAAAGAGGAAAATCACAAGGATTTACTACAGGGAGGAGACAGTTCACATACTTTTTAAAAATAAAATGAGTTAAACCGCTGATGTTTGAAAGAATGAAATGTGGCCAATCCTCAACTGTTTAATGTGATTTAACTGTGGATTAAAATTTTTTAATAAATATATTCCTTCCTAAGTATTCAACTATTGTTTATTTCAAATATTTAACCAGACCATTTTACCTCCAAAATTGTAGTACTAAAATTTATCCTTTTCAATCCAAAATATTATACTACATTTTATTTAAATCCAGCGATGTCCCATTCATATTATAAAACAGAAGAAATGAAATGGAACTGTTCCTATAATTGTTACTAATAAATCTAGAAAGCCTTTTTAAAAAAATGTATATGTGTGGTGTACTATGTGCGAGATAATATGTTGGGAGTTTATTGGAAATGTTCAGACATGATTGGGAAATTAGGAAGCAGTAGTATTTACTGAATGTGTCCATGTGTAGGGGTCAGGGTTCTTAAAAGAAACAGAGCCAACAGCTAGACAGATAACTAAAGAGAGGTGGGGGAGAAAATAACAGCATGTGCTTATAAAGGCTGGCAAGTCCAAAAATCTATGACGGTGGTGGCCCTCTTTAAAAATCATCAGGTAAGAGAATCTGTTTTTCTTTTAGATGTTTAGATGAGTCCCACCCACATTATTAAAGTTAACCTGTTTCCAAAACAAAAACAAAAAACAAACAAACCAAAACCACCTTTTCAGAAACACCTAGAATAATTTTCCATGAAGAATCTGGTCACTTGGTGACCAATCATAACACTACTTGCTAAGGCTTGAATTCCCCAAAAGTTCATGTGCTGGAAATGTGAATTCCAAGTCACAGAGTCATGAAATGAGACCTTCCTGAGCACTATCTTTATCAGTTGACAAAAACAGTCCTGAAATAATGTACTTCCTCTGCCTTCCCATGTGATGCCTCCATCAACCGTCCAATGACCAGACACTTTCACCAAATTCTGGCACCATGTTCTTGAACTTCCCAGACTCTGGAACTATGATCCAAATAAAACTTTACTTTTACAAATACCTTGATCTTGGGTATTTTGTTATAGCAATAGAAAATGGTCTAAAATACCACTTGAACATCCTCTTTCTTTCCCATTTAAATATTAATACATAATTAGACACCAAGGATAGGTCATTTCTATCTTTAGATAATGACCTTTGTTAGATAATTTTAAGGAAAAAAATTCTTGGAAATCTATAAGTGAAGTTTCCCTTTCCCTCTGCTATGTCGCCCTGTGCCTCCTCCTCTTTTGTATCTTCAGGATCAAGGTTAAACTTGGGTTTCTACTCATCCTGTTTCTGATCCTATTTGCTTTTCTTTTTTTGTTCTCCTAGTGGCAAAAGCTGCTGGAGGCATATTGGTCAGGTTGCTTTGGGTCAAAAATCATCTCCAGATCTTATAAACTACATGATCTTGGCATACTGGTGACTTTCAGCCTCACCTGAATAATGCTGACATAAAAAAATAATAGTATACACTGAATAGGTACTTGGGTTGAAGGAGACGACTCGCGTAGCACGTAACTGTCACACAAGCTCTCGGTAAACATTAGCTGCTCTGGTGTTAATAATTACTGTTGTAACTACCAGTCTTGATGGAGGCCTGTTGAAATACTTAAAATATGATACAATTGCATTAACAAGGACACTTAGGCCTATTGCTACACTTGAGAATTTTGTCAGTTATTTGACAAAATTACGGACATAAGTCACATGGCCCCAGAGCACAAGGAGACCATTTAATAACCTACCAGTTTAATCAAAGTATTTTTTTTTTTGTATTCAGAAAATCAGTGATGGGGGTGGAAATCCTATAAGCCCATCACCGGAACAGTGAAACAAGAACTATGGACAGAGAACTGGATGGCACCCAGCCTGATCGTCTGGCTGCCACCAAGGGTTTGACATTCCAGGTTGGAGTCAGAACATGGCACAGGCGATCAGTCCCTCTGGGGGCCCTCTTATTTATTTAATTCAAAAACCCAAAGGCACTGCCTTCTATTCTGGCCCTGTCATTGTGACTGGGAGATCTGAAAGACTGTCTGGAAAGAGGAGGTCTTGCCTTCCTCATCTGAAACTTTTGACCCTACACGTACGGTTCCATGTAACAAAAAAATCTGAACATTCGTAAAGATTGTGTGCGTGTGTGTGTGTGATAGTGCGGATCTAGTCCAAGGCCTTCGCACTGAGCTACATCTCCAGTTCACTTTTATTTTCCATTTTGAGACAAGGTCTCCTAAGTCGCTAAGTTACCCAGCTTGGGTTCCAAATAACGATCTTCTTGTCTCGGCTTCCTAACGTGCTAGGATTTCTTGCAGGCTTAATCCATTCACCTGGTTTCTAAAAATTCTTAAGAAATGAAGTTCTCTACCCCTGCCATCTGGCCCCTCCCCTCCTCTGAAATTCTTAGAGGCTTTTTTTCCAAGTTCAAGGTCAGGGTTAAGGGCGGGTTGACACTCCTCTTTCTATTTGCCATCTTTCTCTGTTCTCTTCTTGCAGTGCTTTTTTCAAAACCCCAAATCTATGCAGAACAAATGACCTCAAGTTTCTGAGAAAGTTTAGGTGTGCAAGCCCCTCACCCCGCTCTGTTACCATTTCCGTACGCTCCGCCAACAGAGGAATTTAAACATTTAACTGGCATTTGAGCTGCATTTAAGAATTAACCCATTTTGCCCCTCGCTGGCTCGAGCCGCAGGATGCCACCCGCACGCTAATTGCGTCCTCCTGGTGGGTTCCAGGCAGCTCTGGGAAGAAAGAGGCGCATCCTGGCCCCCACTGGCCGGCTCAATTTGCTTCGGCAGTGGCAGCCTCGGTCGGAATATTCATGAGCAGAGCATGAGAAGCCGGCGCGCAGGCAGGCGGCGGCCACTCGGGCTGGGGACGGCGCGAGAGCCGGGAGGCGGGCCGCGCACCGCGCTCCGGGGACGGTGACCGAGCCCGGCGGCCTCTCCCCGCCGGGAGCAGCGCTGGGTGCCGCGGAGGGGTGGGCCGGGCGGTCGGCGGCGTTGGCGCGCCCCGCGCCGGTTTCCCGCAACTCCTGGGGACCGCGCAGAGACTTTGCAAAACATCCGGAGACCGAGAAGCTGCGACACTTGGACGGAGGGGGCTGGGGGTGGGGGGCGGGGCGCTCGGCGAGTCAGGGCGAAGGGACCCCGCGGGACGCGGGACGCCGGGTGGGCGAGGCGGCCCTGGGAGCTGGATGCCCGCCCGGAGGAGCCTGAACGTCTCGGGAGCGTCGCCGGCCGCGCCAGGTAAAGGGGGGACCTGCGCCCGGGCCCCGCGTGGTTCCCAACCCCGCGCCAGCCGCCCGGGCGGAGCGGGGCCCGCGACCCGGGCCGGGGAGCTGCGCGCTATTCAGACCTTCGCCCCGAGAGCCCGGGGGCACCGAGGGCGACTTCTCGGACTTTGGGGGAAGGGACAGGGAGGGCTGCCCGGGCGAGGGGGCTGCTGCCCGACCGCGGGAAAGGTGGGGCGCTGGGGGAAAGTGAGGGACGCCGCTCGCCCGCAGCCGAGGCGCGCGCCCGGGGACGCTGGCGGGGGCCCGAGCGCTGCTGGCGGGTGTTTGGCCCGGGCGTCGCCCCGCGAGGGTGCGCGCCGTGACGCGGGCCGGGGCCGAGGCGCGGGCTCCTCCGGAGCTGAGCCCGGTCCGCGCCGCGCGCTCGCTGGAGCTCGGCCCGGGAGGAGAACGCGCTGGCGACTCGCGCCCCCGCCACCTGCCGGACATCGCCAACTCCCTGGATTTCCTGTCCCTGGCTCCCACACTCCGGGAAAGCTCCGACCTGCGCGCGGATGGTCTGGGCTTTGCTGCGGTGGGTGATGTTTCTGTGGAGCCCAGGGATGGGAAGACGGAGAAGGGGTCAGATCGGGTTAAAGTTTCTGATTTGCAAAGAAACGCTACCATGGTGTCCCAACTTGCCCTTAGCCACCGGCGAGACTGTGGGCTGGATTTAGGCTGAAGCGGGGGCTTTTCTGCCCCGCCGTGGGCCTTAGGGACGCAGGTGGCGGCGGGAAACTGGAGGGCCGCTGGAGGCGGCTGCAGAGACCCCCATCCCCTGCCTTTTCCTCCGGCTGAGCCCAAGAAGGGATTTAGAGGAGTTGGCGCCGGGCAAATGTGGACTGGTCGCCTGGCTGATGGGAGTTGATTGTGGTGTTGCCAATATTGCTATTAATGCTGCTGTACTTAGTGGCAGGAGCACAGGATTTTCGTTTTTCACTGTTAAAATCGCCTTGGAAACTGAGTCTGAGCCCCCCTCTCCTTCCAAATAATGACCCCAGATCTCCCCAAGTCTCTGATGCATGCGTCTGAAGGAAATTAAGTCTCCGGGACGCGGTGCTGTTAGGGATGCACCTAAGGAAGTGGTTCTAAGAATAATAAAAACAGTAAAAAGTCGCAAGTATAATGTGCTTGTATGTCAATGCCATGTATCTATCCACTTGCCCTCCTGCGTCAGCTCTGGCTGGAGCAGTTGGGGAGACTCTGCCATCCTGAACCCCACACCTGGCCCAGCTCTCCTCCCAGTGTCCATATTCACACTCGCTGGGAAAGTCTTTGTTGTCTTCCTGTGCCCCGTGCGGTCCCACTGGGCATGCCCCTGGCAAAGTAGGCTTCAGTAGAACCCACAGTGGAGGAAGACACAGGACACCTGCGGTTGTCTCCTCTTGGCGTGACCCTGGTCAGGTCTCCTCCAAGACCAGCTGATGAGGCAGAAAACAGGGCAAGCCTGTGGGGGAGCGGCCTGGCAGGTTAACCTGACTGCAGGAGTTGAGGTCAAGCCTCGCGCTGGCCACATCCCTTCTTCCTGCCAGAGGAAGAAAGAGACCAACGCAGAGCAAGTGGGAAGGACTGCAGCTCTGAGGCACGCTGCTCCCTGGGTTAGGCTCGGCCGCTGAGTTTGGTGTGACCTTTCTTTCCACTGCTTCTCCATCTCCCTATTTGCCCATGCACAAGGAGCTGGGCCTTCCTAATAGGTCAGTTGAGATGATCTAATTTTGTATCAAAAACATGTTCTGAGCATCCTGGGAAAGGACATTCCAGAAAATACGCGATTTTAATGTTTTGTGAAAAGTTTGCTACACCGCAGGTTAGGGAGGTACATTTTTAGCATGGGTGCCATGTGGCAGTGTAAAATTAAAATGGGAAAGTACAAACATAAAAATGACTTAGCATTCTTGACATTCTTGTGCATACTTGTAGGAAAATTATCTTTGGTTTGGGAAGAACTGCACGGGAATTTAATCAGTGTTTATACTACTGAACCGCCCCCTTCTACCTTTCTCCTCGGTAAAATTTTATGACCCTGTTCTCACTGGAAAGCCAATGTGGGAAGTGCTGGGACTTCAGAAGGAAGAATGAAGGGCTGTTGGGGCAATTCATCACATACAGCTTGGGTCCTTGGATCTTGGAAAAGGCAGGAGGATGCCCTCATCTTCTGCAAAGCAGTAAAAAGTTTCTCAGGACAAATCAATTGAGCAGCTTATGTTGAAGGACCCCACAGAGGTTGCCCTTTGGCTGCAGACAGTCCTGAGAGCGCTAACCATGGTGCTTTTTGGAATTAGTTGAAGGTACTACCACTAGGCCTGTAGAATAGGAGCCACGCCCTCTCCCTGAGTGTCACGGTGCAATAGTTTGTCACTTTGGAGGGACTCTGCCATACCCGTTCAGACCCTGATATACTCCTCAAGTTCGGAAGCTTCTCAAAGACTGCAGCTGTTGGCGAATGTGAGGAAATAGTTGGAAGTCATCAAGAGAGCCATGAAAAGTGGGTATGTTTTCCGCTGGTGAAGTCACTGAATGCCTTTTGAGGTAGAAAATTAGCAGTTTAGAAAAGCAAGAGATTTCCTTGACTCCCTTCTACCCATAAACCAATAGTTGCATTTTTCTTTCCCTCATAGTAGTGAGCACTGTTTGCTTAAGCATTTTTTTTTTTTTTTTTACAATTTTGGACTTAAAATGGGGGTTTGCCTGGTGGTAGTCCATAGAGAGAGCAAAAAATGTAAAGAGACACGGAAGGAAGAGCTTCAGCGGCCAGACCATAAATCAGCCAGAATATATGGGGGAGTGGTGAGAATAGGTCTTTTCACCCTTAAAAAAAAAAACTGTCCACTTTGGAAGAAAAAGAAGTCTGATTATTGGCATCCCAGGCTGAAACCAAGGCAGCTGATGCTGAGAGGAGCCAAAGGGCAGTTCTTCTTAGTTTAGAAACAGCGAGATAGTCTCTGCCAAAGATTGCTGTAAACACGGAATAAAGATTTCATTGTGGGCCAGTGTGACTGGAATAATTAGACAGATAATTGTTCATTCTGATCTGGTGGCGCTGCAATCAGCGCAAAGTAGCAAAAATAAGAGCAATGGGGAAACAGGAAAGGAGCATTTGTCATGTTCAGACGCTTTATTTTATTTTACTTTGATGGCACTTTGCAAAATCCTTGTTAATGGCAAAAAAAAAAAAAAACAAAAAAAAAAAAACAGAGAGAGCACTGGAGAGCGGAGCTACTTGGCTGCCATTTTCCCCCTCCATAGTCTACTCCAGATATGGGCAAAAAATGCATTTTCTGCACACAGCATGTTAAAGAGTGGTAGAAACGACTGCATTAGACAATGCCAGGATTAATTAATTAATGTTAGATATAAACCTCAATGTCAACTCAATCAAAATATATGCAAATATCCCTTTGTTTTTGCTTCTCCAACACTTTACTTGCAAACATAAAATGTTTGAGTAAATATTCCATTTTAACATTTACTTATTTTCTCTTGTAGAATGAATTGTTTAGAGTGATTAAAGCTTCATATTCAATTGAAGGAATATTCTCTGTATTTTTATTCTAATTTAGAGAAAAAAAGAAAATGTGTTTTCAGTGGTAAAGGTGATTTTAAGGAACTATCTACAGCTATCACATGCAGTACTCTGTGACTTATTGCTATTTGATAAAAGATAGCACAGTAATCAATTTCTCCTGAAATGACTGCTGCAAAGCAAGCCAGGAGCAAGGCACTCTGGGCAACATGAGGCCCGTGAGTCCAGGGAGAAAGAGAAGAAGGACCACGGATTCATTAGGTTCAACCCCTCCCCAATCCTGATATTGATATGCAATATGGGCCAAAATCCTTATTCCTTGAATTTAAAGAAGGAACATCTTTAAATGCCCATGTTAGGTACAGCTGTCCTAGGAATAACAGGAGCTGATACGTAGAAAGCATAATAAACTACAAAAAGGTCATACTGTCTCATAAAGAGAAATATTTAAGGTTCTCCAAGATGTTAATCTCGCTGCTTTATTTAAGAGGTAGGGCAGTGGTTTCATTCCCCTCTAGGTCCTTTTATTCATCACAAATCAAAGGGGTTACAAGAGCAGGTTGCTTACTGAAGTGTCAAAAGTGTAAGTGGCACAGAATGGTGATGCTATCTCAGAAGAGAAATTCTACTTTAAAATGCACTTAAGCAATTAAAAATAGAAAATCATATTGCCATATTAAGTCATGGCAACAATCCATTTGAAAGAGAAATTTAGTCATTTCTCATTTAACTCCTGTGTATGGTTTGCTAAATCATTTTTTAAAAAATAATCTGCCTATTCTTTGCTAACCAGAATGATCTAGTTAAGACTGTTCCTATTACATATGGATTAACTTAATTTTAAAACCTTGAGAATGAACATTCAACTCAAAGCATCACTCCAGTCCCATGCAGAATGAAAATATTCATCGCAAGGTGTATGTAAACATTTTAAGTTCAGGGATCATACAGGAAATTACATCTGGTGTGGGAATGCACTGCTGCACAACAGAAGAGTAAAGAATACTATCCACTGAGAAATCTGTTAAAGACAAGACTTTTAACAGTGCCACTCATTTTCCTTTCAAAGGATTAAATTCTGATCATGTGAAGGATCATACGAAATTACAAATGTAAAAAACACATGCAGCAATCTTGAAGGAGGGTGGGTATTTTGGTTACTTACAGGAACATTTGAGAATCTAAGCAAGTTCAGAGCTTAGTCTGAATAATGCCACTACCGCCTACCAGGAAAGAAGTATCTTCCATGGGAGAGGCATTTCCTTAGTCACTATTTCTTTACAGTTCCTAGACTAGAATTTTACTTGTATTTTATTGCCAATAAATGTGTCAATTTTTAAAAATTAACTTATATTTTTAAAATAAAATTATCTTTAAAATAAAATTAATTTAATATTTTAAGATACATGGACATAGAATAAAGCAGTTACTGCAGTGGAAAACTGAACATATGTCATCTCATGCAGGTGCTCACTTTCCCTTGTGACAGGCACAGCTATCATCCATACATTGGGCAAAATTCCTGAATATAAATACTACAAGTAACCACACTCTTCCTCTTTCAACTGATTTATCCTATTTGTATCCTTTGAGCTCTGTTACTCCATCTCTCCACTCTACCATAACCACACTTTATTTCTACATTTAACTAATTTGCCTTTCTCTTTTCTAATTTTATTTTGTTTTTTATTGTTTCAGATTCCCTATACAAGTGAGGTCATGCAGTATTTTTCTTTCTGTGTTTGGCTTATTTTACTGTGTTTTGAAAGATGATGCCTACTGCAGCAAATGGCAGAATCTTTTTTTGAAGGCTAAATAATAGTCTATGGAGCATGTAGTTCAGGGTTTCTTCATCCTTTCACCCAGTGATGTACACCTAGGCTGTTTCCAATCCTGGCTATTGTGAAGAATCCTTCAGTCAATGTGTGTGGAGTTAGTTTTACAAGGTGGTTATTTAATTTCCCTTGGATAGAAAGCCACAAGAAAGACTGCAGGGACAAATGGTGGTTGTGGATAATTTCTTTAAGAAGCTTTATGATGTTTCCGTAATAGCTATACCACTTTACATTACTATCAATGATGCAATAATGTGCAACAGTAACCTTTTCTCCATACCCTGCCAGAATTTATTATAACTTATCTTTTTTCACAAAAGCCATCTTAACAGGTGTGAAGTATGATAGTTGGTTTGCATTTCCCTGATGATTAGAGATGTTGAGCACCTTTTCATGTGTTTTTTTGCCTACTTTTACATAACCTTTGAAAAATATCTGCTCAAATTTGTTGTCCATCTTTCAGTGGACTTTATAATTTCTTGCCACTAAGTTGTATGAGTTCTTTATATATCTTAGATATTAACTCTTTGTTTGGTCTATGGTTTACAAATATTTTCCCAGTTTATAGGCTTCCATTCTACTCTGTTGTACAGAAGGTTTTTAGTCTGATGCAATTTTATAAGGAAAATAGAACTGAGTAAATGGAATTTGTAAGTTGGATAATTTTGCTGGATTTAATGTCAAATCTTTGAAAATTTTCATTACTTTCAATGATTTCTTTAAACTTGGAAAGTGTTTATGATCAACAATATTAAGTATTGGCAATATTATAATGCGGACATGAAGGACATGAGACAGTAGGTTTTAATTTAAAGACTTTCTCTTATTATTTTAGTTTTACCCAACTACTGAATGTGTCTATGAAAATATAAATTGTTCAAAATGCGCAATGCTTCTTCATAATAAAGGTGGCACTGTCGTCCAACTTTTTATTTATGAGTTGTCACACAAGCAGATTTACACGTTAATTACTGAGTCCTAATCAGGCGATTATTAGTAAATTACTGAATGTTCTCTGCTGTGTCAACTAATTAAAGGGTAATTAATAAAACACTTCATATTCTGTGGCCATGGTTATATCCAGTGGTCAAGTTAAAACAAGTAGTAGCAACTCTGTTTTCCAAGTCTGACAGTGGGATAGAAACTTAACGCTTAACACTCCACACTGAAATTAACCTGTGGCCAACATACTCATACTAATCTATTCCTGCGCTTGGTTTCAAATAAATGTAAGTTTTGTTAAGTATACACCTAAAAAGTGAAAAACAAGTGTTTATTAGGAACTAAAATGTTTACAGGTACTTTCTTTTTTATAGGACAAACCTTAGTTGAACGAGCAAAGTGACCTTCATATTTTCTAAGAAAATAATACATGGTATATATAATATGTTGGCATAATTGGGAGCTAGGAGTCAAAAGAAAGCCAGAATAGAACTAACATGAAAATGTAACTGCCTTCTTTTTCCAAGAGGTTTTTTTTGTTGTTGTTTTTTATTTTTTACTAGAATTGGAGTTAATTTTGTAGTCAAAATAGCACAGAAAGATGCACAGAGCAGCTTTCTGGTTCTCTGGTTGATGTCTTTGGATAGAACCAAACTTCGATTTCTACTTTCCACCAAAAATGTAAAGAACGATTTATTAAGTTACAGCTTATCTAAATATCTGGACAGACATTTTCAGTGTGTAGTGAGACATAAATATTTTAATACATTTATAAAATTCTGTGGTTAAAATTATTTTTTATTAAAATTATTAATGCAAAATATTTTACTGAATGAGTGACACAATTTCCTATCAGATCCATCACCACTTTCTTTCAGTTGATAAATCTCATGTCTTTAAGCCCCTTAACAAGCCTTTTAATAGTGGGCCATAGTGTATATACTATGAATAACTGATGAACTTACCATAATTTATTTTTACACCAACACATATAATTCCACTTAGGAACTTAAGGAGAAATTGGCTAAAGGAATTTCACTTAGAAGTAACTTCACATAGGTTTGTACAGATCACCAAATGTGTCTTTTAATTTGAAAGAGTATTAACACTGTTGAAGAGTTAAACAGAAATGAATACTCAATCTTTGCACCTAAGAAGGTCTGTTTCACGCTAGCGTTCTGAGCAGATGTGTACCACCAGCATTACTGGCTGCTAACCACAGAAAGATTCGGAGAAAAACAGCTGCATGCACAGGTCCCTGTGTTCTCTTATGTGTCAGCTTGTTTGGGCTAGGACAACAATCACCATAGACTGGGTGATTAATAAACAAGAGAATTTTTTTTTTACATAGACATGGAGGCTGAGATGAGATGTCAATATGTTAATTCTGGTAGGGGCCTTCTTCCAGTTTGCAGCCTGCCATCCTTTCCGTTTCCCTTTCCTTCCGTCCTTCCTTCCTTCCCTCCCTCCCTCCCTCCCTACTTCCTTCCTTGCTTCCCTCCCTCCCTCTTTCCTTCCTTCCTTCCTTCCTTCCTTTCCTTCCTTCCTTCTTTCCTTCCTTCTTCCTGTTCTGTAGTCCAGGTTGGTACTAAACTCACAAGTAGCCCAGGCTGGCCTTGAACTCATGGTCATCCTCCAGGCTCCACATCCCATCTGAATGCTGGGATTATAGGCATGCATCGCCACGCAGGCTAACTTTTTATTATACGTGGTGCTAGGGAATTGAGCCAGGGCTTTTGCACATGTTAGGCAGGCATTTTAACCACTGAGCTATGCCCCACTTCCTCCATCTTCCTGTAGTCTCACATGACTGAAAAAAAGCTAAAAGATTTCCCTAGGACTTTTTTTTTTTAAATAAAGGCTTTAACTCCACTCATGAAGACTTTGTTCTCAGGACATAAGTATTGTCCCTGATCTCCTTAAGGTACCTCTTTTGGATGGCATCACACTGGGAGTTAGAGTTGCAGTATATGCATTTGGGTTGCTCAAACATTCCGTCCATTGTACCCTACCTGCACAAGAAGCAATATAATTTTCAGTATATCTTTTTCAACTCCCTTGATTCTGTGTATCAAGAACCTCATTTGGAATACAAAGTCTGAAAGGCATCATCATTCCGTCAAAGGAAGCAAGTGGCACAGCTGAAAGCATGTGTTGTGTAGGCTTCTTGGGGATATTAAATAAGAATCTAAATCTATGCCCATACTTGGTAAAAACTGGCAAGAATTCCCATGGATATTCATCTTATAAGTTAAAGAACATTTTATGCTATCATTAGCATCAAATCATAGCTAAAGTAAACAATATTTAACAATCATCAAATTATATCTTTGTTGTCATTACACTTCTGAAATGTTTTAGTTGTAGTTACCTTTACCCTTACCCTCCATTTTCATCTCCATAGTACTGGGAACATTTCTTTCAGTCTAAAAATATGATGCACACTGATATTTAGACACAAAATTCTCCAGTAGTCATTAAAAAATAGATCCATTTGGCAGTTCATCATCCCAATGTAATACTTCAGGCAGCTCAACATAAAGGATATCTTTCAATTAATGAAGCTGGCTAACATTTGGAGATCAAATTGCTTAGGGTTGTGTCTTTAAACACAAGAAAATGACATATTTCTTAATGATATTAAGTGCTATTCATTTCTTCGGAGAGATCTATATATTTCAGTTGTGTCACTTAAAATGTAAGCGACAAAGAGATCAATAATATAATCATTATGGAATTACCCCTTACTTCTGTTCCTACATTGTGCTACTTCTTGTACATTATCACATATATCCTGCCAGTATTGTTATCATTATTTTGCAGATGCAGAAGCTAAGACTCAAGGTCAAATGGTCACCACAAACAGGCTGCAGGACTTGGCTACGGTCAGAGGTTAGACACTTAGTCACATTGCTTCTCTTCAGCAGATTCCTCGGCCTCACTGTAACAATGGACAGTACCCAAATAATTCCTTGTTTGGGACAGGAAGTACCCTAGGCTTTTATGCATGGCTTCTACTTGCTAGGTGTTAAGAATATAAAGTAATCATTTTCAATTGAAGAATGGGATATCAATTTTCCAAATTATTATCTGAGTAATTCTTATAGTTGTACTAGCCATATTACATGTGATTTGTAGATGAGATCAGACAAAATCATGAAGGAAAATGACTAAGTCAAGATGACTTCATTAACATCGGGTCCTTCCTATGAACCTCCTATCCTTTGAGGCTCAAACTGGCCAATCAGGAGGTGGCTATGAATATATCTATGTACCCACAAAGACTGGATCATGGGAAAAAATATTTAAACAATAATTCCCAAAAAACCAAACAATAGATGGTGCATTGGACTCCAAATTCTTAGAGAATAGGAATTCAAACACTGTTGCTCATGTGCTTTGAGAACAATATTGTCCCAGGCACAAATTAAGGTTCAATCAATACTTCAATAAATCAATGAAGTCTTGATAAACGTCGCATAAGTTTTGGACAGTCCGTGGTAGGCTTCTGTATGGACTTCACATGTATTACATTTTGGTTTTGTTAGTGGCACAGGTGTACACGTTATGCTTTGCCGATTACATTTACAGATTCAATGAAACCAAAAGAAACAGACGGTATTTAGATAAAGAAATTGGATCAAACAGGCATGTGCTAAATCTACCAAGATAAAGTTTAACATGAACACCTGTTGGTGAGAAAGACAAACCATGAGGAGGCTGAAGCATGCGACTGGACAGGGCAGAGCCAAGACTCACACTCAGCCACTGGATGCCTATTCTCTCCCGTCTCCAGGAATGAGCCACTCCTGCGCCACTTTGTCTTGGTCCAGGCCCAACCACAACGTCTTATTCCTCTCATCCATTTCACCTGAGTCATGTGTATGGGAAGCCATCACTATCCTATATATATATGTGTGTGTGTGTGTGTGTGTGTGTGTGTGTGTGTGTGTGTGTGTGTGTGTTTAACTTTCAGATGAGAAATGGTCAAATGTCTCTATAGAAGACCCGAGATAGAAAAGACTAGTGGAATCATAACAGTCAATCTCAAGTGTCAGGAATGTTATCATGCAAAACAGAAAAAAATATATCCCATAATGCATTGAAGGCCTAAACCTGGAAAGAAACTACAGGGAAGCATACTGCTTCTTAACCTAACAACGGGCTTCCAAATAATGAATCGTCCCTACAGTTGGGTGTGCTTCTATGGAGAGTAGAAGGTCAGTTGTCATCAGAGGGGGCCATGAAGACTGGCGTGTGGAAATCTGAGCATAAACACCAGGTAGGGGAGCGTAGCAGGGATTTTTAAAAGATGTTTCATAATTGCTGTTGTACATGAACTTTTTCTAAGAGGCTACATTGTTGACTTTGTAACCAACTCTGTGTGATTTTTGTTAAGAAAAATGAGATCTATTATTTTCTTCAAGCCACATATTCTGAGTCATTGGAATAAATAAAACAAAAAGCAGGAAAGGGACTCTATGTGCCATCTCGAAGAAGCATCCCTCAGTATGTACCAAGTACCAGGAAGGCATTTCACTAGCATGATACCAGCTACTCCTGGTAAGAGCTCCATGACTTAGGAATAGGTGTCCTCATATTTCAAGAGTCGAGGGAAAGCTAACTTGCCCAAGATCACACTGTAATTCTAATCTTACTACTTGTACCTCAATCTGTCTGAAATGAGAAAGTCTGTTTTGTGACTACTATGGTGACTACTATAGTATACCATCTCATCCATTCAGCAGAAATACACTATTTTATTTGAAATGCTGGCAAATTCCAGAGTTTGAGACATATGGCTTTTTATGCAACTACCTAAAACATCTAAAGATTTAAAAAACTTATTCATTGTTTCTTATTCTCCATGATATTGCCCCCATGAAACAGCGCAAACTGTCATGAAATGCTTCAAGTAAAAGAACAAAATACTGTTCTTGGGATTTGTTTAAATATCTAGAGAGGAAGGATGGGTAACGGCATTTCAGATGGTATTTTGTAAATTAGGGAATCAGAACTCAGACTTCCAGGCTGCAAAGTTCCAATGTGAACTAAGAATGATACCTTCATTTCCACAACTGCAGGAAATTGTAGCAGTTAAGTTTTTTGAGGTAATTATATCATTATAGATTGTTCTCTCTTCTGATCATCTTATTGGATCATCTTCTATTTTATGATTATCTTGTCAGATATTTCATAAACCAGACTGATTTTTAGAAGTACTTTCTCTGTCTTTATTGTTTCAATGCCAAAAGACACGGATGTGCTTCAAATCATTCTACCAGAGAACACCGGATTCAGTCAATGCGTAACTCTGATTTAACTGAGAATAACTTCAACTTTGCTAATAAAATCTGGTAACTTCCGATTCTTCACCAGCACTGCCTTGTGCTCACCATTCCAGACAGTAACCAGAAAAAGACTTACAATACACTTTAAAGTTTGCTTTCTAAAGTTATTGATCCCCTGGTGCTTACAAGCACTTAAACTTTTATGGAAGACCATAATTCTATGTTTATCATTCTTGCAAGGCAAAAAGGCAGCTGAGTGGGGAGTTTAGCACTTATCACAGGACAGAAAGTGGCACCTTATACTGCTCTCTATGGGGTGATTATTTTTTTAAAAAGCCAGGAGATTTCACTGGGCCCTGTGTCTTTCAGAACTGAAGAAAAGCCCCTATTTCCATCTTCCAGTGATCAGGATCACCTGCTGTTCTCGAACTAGCACTGCACTGGATGCTTGCAGGCAGCCACAGCACACCCCAGCGCATGTCTGAAATAGCTGCCATGCTGAGTCTCTTCCCATAACACTTGTTCATCAGGGTACCATGCAAAGTCAAATGATGGCTTGAAGAACATTTATATGACTTCGTGATGAGGAATGAAGATTAGCACACTGATGTTTTATCCACAGATCTTCCCCTTGGGTTTCTATATAATTTCAGAGAGAAACTTTTAGAAAAAGAATGTTCTCAATATACTTCCAAATGGTAGGTAGCACACATTAAGAACTCACATGTCTCCTTCATGGATCATTGATAATGTCTCTACAGCTCAAAGAAGTGTGGATCATGGAATGTGAGCCTGGGAAATCAGGCCATCAGTCCTACCCGAGCTATCATGAATGGACCTGACAAACTAGCCAGGGGGTTGAACAGAATGGACTAGGATTAATCTGAGAATAAAACAAAGGTGCTACTTTGTCTAGATGCACCACACTTAAAAGAGATCCCACGTGTGTCAAAAAAAAAAAAAAATACAAACCAGTACTATTGTGGTACTCTAGCCCTGGGCTTACCAAGCTCCTTGAGAGTGTGTGTCAAAGCCACTGTGGCAGCATCTCTGCCTTCACACATAATTGTGAAAGGTGTAGCTCACGCTAAGAATGGCACTTCTGGGGGCTGAGGAATGGCTCAGCAGTTTAAACACTTGCCTAGTAAGTGCTTAGGTAAGTGCTAAGTATCTGAGTTTGATTGCCCAGCACCACTTAAGCTGGGCTTGGTGGCACACACTTGTAATCCCAGCACTCAGGAGGCTGAGATAGGAGGACTGTTTGAGTCCAAGGCTAGCTTGGAATCCATAGTGAGTTCAGGACCAGCTGGGCTACAGTGAGACCCAGTCTCAAAAAAAAAAAAAAAAAAAAAAAAAAAAAAAAAAAAAAAAAAAAAAAAAAAAAAAAAAAAAAAAAAAAAAAAAAAAAAAAAAAAAAAAAAAAAAAAAAAAAAAAAAAAAAAAAAAAAAAAAAAAAAAAAAAAAAAAAAAAAAAAAAAAAAAAAAAAAAAAAAAAAAAAAGGCACCTCTGGAAGCCATTGAGTAAGGCATTTGAATAACTAGGGCAGGATTAAGTGACATATAGACAGAAAAAGAATGGTCACTAAGCCACAGCCTCATCTCTCAGAAAGAAAGAGAAGGAATACATCATAGTAACAAGTTATTTTTATTATAATAGACAACCTTTAAGTTAAAGGGATCTCTAACTTCCCTTAGCCACCCTTACCCAGCATTAATATCCTACTGGGGGCTTCTAAAGGTAACTCTTGCATCTTTGAGACCAAAGAAAACCTTTTATATACTTGATGCTGGGTAAAAGAAAAATTTAAGCCAAACTGAAGGCATCAAAAATAAGAAGTTGCATTGAAAAGTCACAGCCATACTAAACAATAAACAATTTATGGAAGGAGCCCAGAAAAAAACTGTTTCTTAAAAAATTGAAAAGCATAGCTTCTGACAAGTATTCTTTATTTATAAGTGTAAGTAGAAGTTTTCAAGAAACAAAAAAAGAATAAAATAAAATGTACATTTGACATACATTTCTCTCTGAGGGTAAGTAAGCACAAAGGGAGAAATTTAGGTAGCAATTAGGTTAACTGCATAGTTTAATTCAATAATCTTTATCTATACTAATTGAGAGAAGAATTCATGCTTATGTGAAATTGTAAATTATTCAAAAAATTATAATTGATCAGAGAAGTGGTTTTGGTGTTTGAGTTGACTATGAGTAGGCCTGAGGGCTAGCAATTCATTTTTCCAAAAAATAAGGAAGTCTCCTAAGTCCAGGGACATGGGAACTGCTCTTACTCCTCGTCCTGTCACTGCAGGTGCTTCCCAAAGGCCCATCTGGGCAGCTGTGGGTAGGAACAACTAGGCCAGTGCTGGACATATCTTCTGCTACTGTGTTTGGAAGTGCAATGTATTCCAATGTATTCTTACTTTTACTTTCTGGTTCCTTTACAGCTCCTCAGATTTCTAAACTTTGGAAGTCTAAGGACTGGGATGAGGTATTATTGTTGAGAGGGTTAAACAGAAATTTGTGCTCTTGTAACAACCCACTTGGGTACTACAACTCAGGTCTAATAGTCCTAAACTGTTTACTATCAAAAACACAACATATGTCTGTCAAACATCTCTATGGTTTCAGGGAAGAACTGGAGTATGAATTGCTTCAAAAGCACTCAGTGCATACAAATTGAATATCTGTCAACCAAGCAATAATTAAAACAATGAAATGCTACTGATAAACTTGAAATAATCATTTTTCTTGGAGTTGCCATCTTATATCTGATCACTTCTCTGTTTCCTCTTTATATAGCCTCCTCCAGAAGAATCTGGAGTTTTCTCCATTAAGTTAGAAGAACTCTTATGTAGCTCTTCAGACACTTTGAAAGATTCATAGATAATACTCTTGCCTTTTCTGATGGGTATGTTGCTAATGCTTTCTTAAAACTCATCGTGTTTAGCCAAATACTAGTACTCTCTTCCCTTGTAGTATTCTACACAGTTAGAGAACCCAAAAGTAGTGTCCTTAGTTGATGGTAACAAAAACCAAGATTTCTTCCGTGTGGATAGAATGTTGCCTTGCAAAATTCAGTTTCATTTGTGTTATTGTACGTTTTCAAAATGATCCACATATAACTCTTTTCCTGGATATATCTTTTCACATTGTATGTCATTGGTCCACTAGAACATTTAAGGTTTCAGTTCTTTCTCTTTGCAAAACAAATCACTTTTTATGCATCCATTCTTATAAACTGTTTCTGGCATAAGCTTGGCTCACATCAGTCCCCCTTCTTGAGAAACTACATTTCTTCTGACCTATCTCAGAGACTCTTCCAGAAGATGGGTCAAAACTTCTTCTGAATGAGATCTCAAAATAATCTGCCTCAGATTTCCATGTTCTACCCCTCATGTTAAAGTATCCTCGTATGTTTGTAGGCATTTTCATCAGTGCTGGTCTGTCATCTCAGGCATGTATTTTACCTTCCCCACAACTCGTTGAATACAGAGACTGGCATTCTTTTTGATCCACTGAGTTCCCCACTCTGAAGGGCTGAGACACACAGCTGCCAACACCCTAGTGCTCCACAGCATCCCTGAGGCACGCTGCACTGTGCCAGGTTAGGGCTGAGGATGTTCCGGGTCCACACTCCTGCACGTGGCCTCATTACCTTACCCAGATTGTCAACCACTTCAGGAAGGTCGGACTGCAAAGGCAGAAGGCATGTAGCAAGGGGGCTTAACAAGAGCCGAGAGAAGGAAAGGGTAAAAAGGGAGGAGGAGAGAGGGCAGTAAAGCAGGGTTGTGCTAAAAGAGTGAAAATGGTCAGTTTCTTTTTGGTGGTGGTGTTGTTTTTGTCTTTGAAACAGGGTCTCACTCTGGAGCCCAAGCTGGCCTTGGACTCATGACAATCCTCCTGTCTCAGCCTCCCAAGTGCTGGGAAAATGTTCAGTTTCTTAAAAATAGAAGTAATTACATTTTCTTTTAAATTCTTGGAACCTAACAGTAGCTTTATGATTCATTGGGAGAAACAAATTTGTTTTTAAAGTGCATGTGGTCTATGCTTCTAAGACTACAGACTGCATGGCTTAAAATGCATCCTCTTTTTAATTGGTCACTTCTTAAGTAGCTGTTGAAATTACTAGAATTACTAGAACAACTAACCACAGTCTCCACCTCTGAATTTCAGACATTAGGATAACATCTTGATGAATTTGTTTTCTGTGATGTACTAGATAAAAAAAAAAAAATCTATTTGTCTTTCACCATCTGCCTCCTAGAAAATTCAACTCAAATCTAAAACAAAAAGGTAGATTTGGGCCCTAGAGACTGGTGCTTTCCCAAGGAAAATTACAGAAATGCACTTACTGTTAGCAGTTTTAAATAATTATTTACAAGTTGAACCTCAAGCTGGTCATTCCCTGACTCTGGGTAAGTCTCCTCCCAGGTTGCAATGTATGAATATGGACCATCTAGGAAAAAGCCTAACTTGGAAGGAATTTGAGTTCTTAATGAATTTTTCCTACAGGTTCCATAATGATTCCATTCTGTTTTTGCCATGTATAGAAGCATGCCCTTTTCATTGTTGTTACTATGCGCTTTTTAAAGATTCACTCCTACACAATACAGTGACTTTTTTTTTTCATGGATATCTACTAGTTAAGCTCCTGGGAATTCTGCAATGAGAATTAGGACATAATTTAAGCCATCTCTCTCTTAACTAAGACTGAAACACCAAATTCAGGAGCATCCAACATTAGGCCAAAGAACAGGAGCTCCAAAATTGCCCTATGTAGGTAATGGAACAAAATGGTGAACATCATCACAACTGAATATTTTGTTCTATCTCACACTGCAGCTTTTCACAACATGAGTTGGTTGATGTCTTCTCATGAGCTGAAGATTTAGGTGTACGACTGAACAAGGGCAAGGTATCATTTCAACCAGAAGCTTATCAGTTCATGCTGCACCTTGAGTGACCCAAGAACTAAAACATCAGTACTTGTTGGGTTTGAGTATTTTTTTTTCCCCTGCAGTCACATGCCAAATAACTAAGCTGAGCCTGAACTCCAGGAACCATGCCTTTGTTATTGAAATATAGCACTTTGTCCTTCATTTTCCCTTCTGCCAAGACACCTCTTTTCTGCTATGGGCCTACTGCATTTTATGTTGCTCAGTCCTGTTGTTATATATTTATGTACAACAGAATTTATATTTCTGTGCTTCAAATTGTGATTCTCATCATTAGTGTTTAAATTTGTCATAAAATTATTCTTCCAAGCCTCATTCTTCCATTTCTAGCAAGATTTTTGACATTCTAGTAAGACTGTACCCTAATCAGTAGTCTAAGACTGGAATCTCTGAGTGGTCTGCAATTGATATTGTTACCAGCCAAAAGACCAGCTTAATTATGGGTGTATTTGCTCACTGCTGCTCTAGATTGAGAGCAACTCTTTGTGGTAAATAGGAAGAGGGGTTTATTTGAAGCTTGCTTTGGGGAATGGTGAGAAATCATTTCTCTAAAATTCCTCATCTTTCTAACTCATCTCTGTGACCCAGGAACTTTCATGAGATATGCTAGAGGGAAAAAAGGAACTACAAATTTGAGGCTTTAAAATAAAATTTACATCTATTGCTGGCTAGCCAGTTTTTTGACTGCTGACATGTGCACAGCTTTTGTTGCCCTTCTTGGCCTCCCTGTGTCCTCCATGCCACTTTTAGATGTCAATGAATCAAGTCCTTGATTTGAAAAACTCTCCAGCAAGCACCTGCCTATCTGTACTCCATGTATTCTTCTGCTTCTGAGGAAAGGAGAGGGTGGAAGACCCTCTTCACTTCCCAAAAATTTAACCTTTAATTTAAAATGCTACCCTGCCAATATCAATATATCAAGGTAATTATACAGGGGCAGAGACCAAGATTCCAAAAGATTCCTTTGGTCCAAAGAAAACACGTAGGTGGCTGAAGATCATACGCTAGAAACAGACACGGCTTAAGGCTACTATCACGGACAGGGCGGAAGTGTGGACTGCCGGAATATTAGGGTAATAAATGCTACTGCTACCACAAAGACAACAACTCTCTAACCCGACAGCAGTTTATTTCTTGCTCACAACATAGTTCAACATCATAATGGTGGTCATTCTAAGAAATTTCTTCTGAACAGGAAATCAAAAACCCAGCCTGCTTCTCCCACATAAGCATTTCATCCTCTAGGAGGAAAAGCTTTCCTCAAAATCAGAGAGGACCAAGGAGAAAAAGTACACAGATCTTCTGGGAAGCTTTATACTAAGAGGCCTTTCTTTGGCCAGACGCCTGCCATATACTATTAAACTAAGGGCAAAGGTGGACAGGAAATGTACTCCTTTTTTCCCCCCTGAGACAGAGTCTTTCCCTGAAGCTCAGGCTAGTCCTGATCTCACTATGTAGCCCAGGCTAGCCTTGGGCTCATGGCAGTCCTCCCGAGTGCTGGGATTACAGGCATCTGCCACCATGCCCATCTTATGTGGTTCTGTGGAATCGAACTCGGAGCCTTGCACTTTAATTGCTATGCAATTCCTCCAGCCCCTGGGAAATGTACTCTTATGTGCCCAGGACAATTAAGTGGACTGTACATCATCCAATCTCAACACAACTCACACAACTTTTTATTCACCGGCAAGTAGCCTCTTCATGCTTAGGCAAATTCTCCTGGTTTTGTGGCACTAAGTATGAGGGAAAAGGGTACACCAAATAACTGTCAATAATTCTACTTTATTAAAAAAAATAACTCATTTAAACAATTGAGAAGGAACAAAGAACAGTATTGTATAATGATTAAGAGCATTGTCTCAGGAATCACAATCTGCGTGCAGATGCCACGAGGCCAAGGATTCCAAATGCAGAACTGCCATGAGCTATCCCATTCTCTACGGATAGGGAGAGATACTGCTTCCCCATCTTATGATAACCTCCTATGGCACTGGATGGGGCTCGGGCCAACCCACAGATGATGGAATCTGGTTGGCTTCAAATCACTACTCCTACACTTACATTTAATGTCTTTGAGTAAGTGCCTTCACTATAACCGAGAGTGACAATGCTAATGTCGAAAGAATTACATTTGATTATCTACAAAAAGCATATTACACCTTTCCTAACACACGGAAGATAATAAATGGTGGCTACATATATTACCAGAAGACAGGGACTATGTACATGTTTCCTCAACAGTACCTCTACCCAACAAAAATACTTACCTGCAAAGTTAATTTTTTTAAAAAACAGTATTTTAGGTAGCCTGACTTTAACCAAGTGACTTGACGTCTTTTCTTAAAACATAGTCTTACTATTTATGTCTCAGGATCAATGTCATAGTATGGAGAAACATGTGATATCGAGTCCATCACATGGTAGGTATACTCATGTGGAGTCAAAATTGTCAAGTTTCTTTCAAATGATTCTATAATAGAAAGAAATGATTTAAACTATGAGAGCAAGAAAAAGCCGTCTTAAAAGATATGTTTTAAAGGAATAACTGACCAACATTTCAAGTAGATGCTTAGTGGAACGATGATTTTGGTGTTTGACCTTTACCACTCCCCACCCCTCCTTGGAGAAGGCCTTCTGGATGCTTCCATTCAAATGATAATCACTGTGCAAAAAAATTCAAAGTCTCTTCATTCAGGAACTTACAGTACCCAGCTCAGACTAATAAACCACAATGAACTGAAGAAATAAAGAATAACTGGGTAAACAGGCCCCTCTCCCCAGCTGTCGTGTCAATTTGGGACAGTAACTGGTATTGGTATGTCACTGTAAAAGATGCTAATTTCAATTCAAGCGGTAGTGGTGTTGAGAGGCACATAAAAGGAATTCCTGATTATCTGTATCAGCAACCATGGTCCCTGGGGAATACCCTCGGAAACTTCAGATCACATATGGCAAGAGTCCTGTGATAAAACATGCATCAATGAAGATTCATGATTATGATAATAAAGAAAGGGGGAGTTTTGCCTTGTGTGATAACTATTTGTGACTCGTATATCTCTCATTTTACTATTTCTGGAGGCTTCATAAATGACACCCATTGTACCAATTATTATAACGTTTTCTACCTGGACCACCAGCTCATTTTTGTGCCTGTTTTGTCAATTTCTTGAGGTTTATCATGATACCATTCCAATAGTGATGATTTTCCCAATCTAAATTTAAAATATACTTACTACCTGAGTTTCTGGATTTACGATAGCTTCCTATCAGTGTATACAAATTATTATATCAGTCTAAATATCATCTTTTGTTCGCGCCGGGCTGCAGAGAGGAGGGCTAACGTTCGTGCACATGCACAGCTCACATCACAGGAGGGAGGAGAAGGAGGAGAGGATAAAATCACGATGACCACTGTGTTTTTTCAGGAATGTGCTATTCTTTATTTCAAAATTACGTCCTTCCTGTCTTGTGAATAGTGAGTATTGAAACAATCTTTCTTGTTGCTGAGGTATGGATCTGGAGTATTCTCCAACAGCCTGGTGTATTTGGAACTACGTGCAGTTGGGAAGTGGGGCCTAGATGGAAGGAGCGTATGCTTGGCACTGGACCTGGAAAGACTGTGTCAGCCCGCTGAGACTAGTGGATGCCAAGGACAGAGCTTTCAGAGTTAGGCAAAGTATGGGAGAGAACCTGATATTCTCTTGGTAAAATTAACAGTTAACAATTCTCACTCTTTTTCTTTCTTTACCATGCTCAAAATTTCAAAATTTGGACACACGTTGCACCCTTTCCTGTAACATCTAAGCAAAAATTCTTAGGTGACCAAGGGCTTACTCACTATTTTACACTTTTTGTGCCATTCATACAAGTTCTTATCATTAGAAAATGACTACTTTTACTCAGTCAAATATGCCTGCATACATTAGCAACTTTACTTCAGCCTCTTCAGCTACACAGAATAGTTTTCATCCCTTTGTTAGAACCACTCTACAAGCACATACACTTGCATGCATGCGCACACACACACACACACCCTGATCTCCTAGCCAGCCTCTTCATTAGTCACATTCACCTGCTATGCATGTTTTCTACTTCACAGTTAACTGGTAACAGTGGCTCCCTCTTCTCCATGATAGGTGCTTTCAGAAAAGCCCAGGCCCATACAGCAGTTTTCAACTCAGAAACATTCATTTAATTATTTGCAGAACAAAAGTGTTTTGCATGGCATTGAGTAATCCACTATCTACATCCAAATTACTCTCTACTTGTGCTCCTGATGGTTGGTTTCTCAAATACAGGAGTCCCCTACCACTGTGGTGCCCAGCCTGTTAGAAAGCAAACTATATAGCAAAAGGTGAGCAGTGGGCCAGCATGCTGAGCTTTCCCTGTACTCACAGCTGCTCCCCAACTGCTTGCACTCCAGCCTAAGCTCCACTTCCTGACAGATCAGCGGAGTTACTGGATTCTCTTAGGATATCAAACCCCACTGTGAACTGTGCATGCAAGGATTCTAGGTTGTGGGCTCTTTATGACTATCTAAATCATGATGATCTGAGGTGAAGCTGAGGCAGTGAAGCCAGTGAGGGCTTCAACCCACATCGCAAAATTCTCTTCCATAAAACTGGTCCTTGGTGCCAAAGAGGTTGGAGACCACTGCTCTAATACACAAGATCTGTAGTTACAATGCCCTACTTGCTCTCGAATACCCTATGTCCACCACAGTGCTCTGCGCATACTTTAATGCTCACCAAATGTTACTCAGCTGAATTAAATGAGCCTTCAAATGCACCCATTATCAAACATTTTTAAACCACCATTACCCAGTTGAGCAACTCTAGCTCCCAACCCTCCTTAAGTTATTTCTTAATCTCCACCTATATTATTCAGTAGAGCAGCTACTGCTACATGTGGCTATTTGGTTTGAAAGTTAAATACAATTACAGCTTCAGTTTCTTAGCCTGACAGCCCCATTTCCATGCACAAGAGCTAGTCATGGCAAGTAACTACAGTACTGGATTACACAGACAGGGGACATTTCTACCACCACATGGAGAGTGTAGACATCATTCCAACAGAACAAACACTGCCTCCCCAGCTGTGTAATTAGGCACGTGATACACTTGGCAAACATCATGCAAGCCTCTGACAAATTAAAACCTTCAGATCTTTTCTGAATAAATAGCTAAACCACCCTCATAGACAGTTACTTTAGACAATTACTTTCAAGAAATAAAAGCCATTCCCCCTCCATTACACCCTAGCACATTTTATCCTTTTTTATTCCTTCTGTCCAGCTTAATCTGTATCTTCTATTTTTCATTCTGTCATAGCTATCAATAAGAATGTTGTCTGTAAGTAGGACGACCATACAGTCTGTCCTCTGAACTAGGACTTTTTCTTTAGAGTAAAAGAAAATGCAGTTAAAAATAATACGCTGAGATGCAGACATTAAGTGGGACTACCCATGGCACCACATCCGTAAGAGAGCTCAGCTGAAACCGTCTCTTCACACCGTGGAAATTCCTACAGATTTGGTACTCAAAAAATATGCTAATGTGTGGACTAAATCCTGTGGTTCACACCATGTCACCCTCTTTGTCCATCAGTCTATCATAAAAAGTTAAATATCTTAAGTTCAAATCTTACTGCTTTCAGCTTCTGACTAGATCAATCAATGTGCCATTTTTTCGCAGAAATAAGAAAACAATAAAAAAGGAAACAAGATACATATACACTTTAAGACAAATTTGAGCAGAATAAATGCATTTTAAAAATTTGATATAGTATCTCCCTTATTGTGATACAAGCATTTCAAAGAATCACAAAGGTCTGCCTAGACCTGGGAAGCTAACAATTCTTTGAGACTGTAAACACAAGGGAAAAGCACGTGTAACTGATTTTGATTCAGAGAGTTATTCAACAGATACAGTTTTATTTGTGAAAGTCTATTTGCAGGCAAGGGACAGCTGACAGTGGTGAACAAAAGCCTTGTTTAAAAAAAATATGTGAACTCTGCCATCAATAAACAAATGAAGTAAAACCAAATATAGATACTAAAAAATGAAGTAAAAATGGACCCAAAAAGTTGAGAAAGACTTATATGAATGTCTGTTTTCATGAACTTTCTTTATAAAATCCTAATAGAGCTGGGCAAAATAATCAGTAAATTAATTCTGTAAAAAAATTAGAGATCATAGGGTAAGACTGAAAGAGAGGGAAAAGAATCAATTTTAACTGAAACTAAGGCACCAAGTTTTCTAGGTATAAGTTTGGAAGTAAATACTTAAGGCTACTCATATCCCTGGAAAATATAGGTCTTTCTGATAACTAAAAACTCTTTTTGGAGTTGTCACTTATTTCTTAGATCTCTGCAATGTACAAAGGTACACTATCCACTTTTCTACTTTTAAGACATTTCAAAGCCACTATATCGCATTATTTCACATCTTTTTTTTAAAAAGTCTTTTTCTCAGGTTACCTTCCCCTTAATCTTGAAATCAGATACTTCCAACTAGGTACTTTCAAATAAAATATTGTTTCAAGAAAGTTTTACTTCGTTGGCCCTTAATAATACAGTTTATGTCATCTCTTAGTGAGATACTTACTTTTCTCTGCAGCCTAGATATATAACAAGAAAGTGTATTAATTCATAGTGTGTAGAATGACTCATTTTACTTTCATCCTTATTTTAATTGCCAAACTAACAGCAACTCACAGGCAGTTAAGATACCCACCCGATTCAATCAATTTTCTAAGTCCTCTATTTTTCATGGGAAAGAACCGCTGGGCAGGTGGCCTTCAGTTAGTTGGGGCGGCAGCTCTAGCTAATGTTCAAATGGTACCAGCAAAGGAAATAACAAGGGGGGAAATTAAAAAACAACAACAACAAACAAGATGGAGAATATTTATAGTGTGTGGATAAGGTCGGCCAAGCAGGGAGACAGAAGACACAAGTGCTAATTAACTCTGCTCATCATTTAAACATTTGCAAGCTAAAAGGAGATGCCCAAGTACCCCAGTACTGCTGACAAGGACCTGCAAGGAGTCGCTTCTGAGAAGTGACGCCTGATTTTTGTGTTCTGACATGTGAGGAACTTGCTCAGGAGACTGAATAGGACTCCTACAGCACCTGTGTTTTGAAGGCTTACCTGTCTACCAAAATCTGTGCAACAAAGCAAATGAAAGGAACCCCCTCTCGGAACAGTCCCCCGCTGCTCCCTCTGCCTCTGCTGGGCCTCCCTGCCATCTCACTTTCACACAGGTGCCAGAACACTTTCCAGCAATAAAGTAGGTAATACCAGTCTTTTGTTTAAAACCTTGAATGGCTTCCTGTCCAATTAGAATAAAATGGAAAAATCTTCAGCATGGCAAATAAATGCCACATGACTTGGCCCCTGACCCTCACACTTTCAGCTGTGTGAATCATAAGCCCATCTACACTGACTTTCGTATTGTAACAGATAAGCAAACAAAAGATTTAAACTTACCACCACTGGACAGAGACTTTATATTTTTCTTCTGTAACAAGATGTCTAGAGGTTGGTAGTACTGGACTGTTACAGATGCTCAACAATCATTAAGAGACCACATTTTCGCGTTAATCTTATCATGTGGCTTTTTGCCTTGCACAATGGCTGCTGCATCTCTAGGGAGTATGTCACTATTCAGATATGAAGAAGAGCAAAACACAAAGAACGAAAGTACTGCACATTAACTAAACATGCCTTTCTTTTAGGACAGAGTCTAGCGCTGTAGGTCCAGTTGGTCTTGAACTCACCATTTAGCTCAGGCTGACCGGGAACTCATGGTAATCCTCCTGCCTCAGCCTTCCAAGTGCTGAGATTACAGGCATGTGCCATCAAGTCTGTCTTATGTGGTTCTGGGCAATCAAACCCAGGGCCTTGCGCTTGCTAGGCAATCACTCTAGCCACTGAGCACACTCCAGGCACTGAACATGCTTCTTTTTTTAATTAAGAAAACAATCATAATTATCTTCCTCAAAGGAGCACCACCTACCTGTCTTCATATCATTGGCTAAAACAATGTCACAGGACTACTGAGACAAAACAAAAACACGTGGGCTTTTTTGTTTGTTTTAAGCTGCGTATATGACCTCGAGACAAAAATCCTGAGTTCTGTATAGAGAAAGGAGGCTGATGGGGAAGCTATTCACACATCTGCCACCCAACCCAGACCTGCTGACTCATCTTCCCTTCTCCATGTCACAGCCACCCTAGCTTCTCTGTACATCAAGCGCACCTTATTCTTCCTTGTCCTCATCCTGGAGCTCATTGCCCCCACCTGGTCTACTCCCAGTCACCATAGAGCCGTGTTTCAGTGATGTCCGCGCACACGTAGTCAGCTTACAAAGACCATTTCCTCTGATTCCTCGGATGGACAATGTCACCTCACCTCTTGCATCTTGTTTTCTTCCTGTCGTTATTTTCATTGGATTTCTAGATATTTAAAATATTTATTTGTGTTTAGGTACTTTTTGTCTACACCTTACCAACATTCAACCTTGGAATGATGATGCGTCTTATCATTACTGCTGTATCCAGTCCCGCTAAGGAGACAGGCTACATAGGAGTGAACTTTGATTTAGTGAATAAATCCAGGTTTTTCTGACCTACCCTGAAATGTTAATCTTTCTCCCCACTGCATTCTTATATGTCTGCGACTCTGAAATGAGCTTTATTCTACTTGGATTTTTAAATTACATGTCTCATTTTCTTAAGTTCCCCTATTTTTTCAGTTAGTTCTTACAAGCATGGTTTTCTTGGTCATTAAAATCTTAGAGGAAATGACTTTAAATGATTTGGCATAACCATTGTATGTCCAGTCTCCCCCCATCATTTATAAGTCTCTGCTTTTAATTCTTCTAAGTATGCGTGCAGTGAACTTTTTCCCCACATCTTCTGAATGACTCTGTATTCTAGAAACTACTGCTCAGAATTGGCCCTGTATTTCTTTCTTTTTTAAAAAGAGCACACATTAAATAATTACTCACAAACATCTCTAAAGACCTTTCTTAAATAATTTTTAAATATTCATTTTAATAAGTACTATCCCACAAAACTCTAAATTCTTGAATGCAATTTTTTTACTGAGTTATGTTTCTGATTCAAACTTGACAGATATAAGTGACTTTACTGTGACTTTCCTTATTCCATCCAATTTTTGCAACTCCCATAATACCTTTTGCTAAGCATTATATAGGGACTCATTTTCCTTATCCTAAAGATTTGACATTTATTATGCTTAAATCTTCTAAAGTTTTTATTTCGGTAGATGTTCCCTTTACATTCGTTTGTCTCCCTGCAGGGACAAAGAGCTAGAGCAGCAGAAAAAAAAAAATGCAGAGGAAAGAAAGAAAGAAGAAAGAAGAAAAAAGTGCCAAGCTTAGAAATCTTTTTCCTTTTACCTCCTGGGCATAATGAGAACCTTTTCATGAACAATTTTCTAAGAATTCATTTTTCTTTTCACTTTAACTTCACTGGCTAAGGGTAGGAAGGATGGATTATCTGAGGAAAGCTCAAGTAAAAATAGTGCAAAACTAGCATGTGCTTCTCTTCAGAAGCCATCAAATTGTCCTACCCATGGAGATTCTTACTAAAGAGATTAGAGCCTCTAGGCACACTGAAGAAAGTTAAACACGTGCAGGAACAACAAATGTTTCTTGTAGGTGACCCAAAATTGGTCTCTGTGGCCTTTGTCTAAGTGACTGGTGCTCACACATCATCCATCAGCCCAGCTCCTTCTCTACCATTTCTCCACGGCAAGCACTGGTCTGATGTACTGTTGCCCCTGATTAAGCATCTGTGCTCCATTCCTGCGAGGAGTGATGAGAGATGCAGGCGGCAGTGTCTGAACACGGGAAACTCTCCTAGTCAACTGCAGGCCAACATGACCAATATCCCATAGCAAAAGCAATTGTCAAATGGCCATGTATGTATGTAAAAATCACCTGGGAACTTGTCAAGCAGGCAATCATTTATTCTTACCACACTAATTTCACTGGATAAAACTACAGAGCATGGGCTGTCCAGGCAGACTAAAAACAAAATAGTGATTAACCAAGATCTGATTTTCTACAGGCTGTGGGACAAGAGAACCTACATTCAACAAGCTCTGCAGGTAACTTTGTGGTATAGATGATCTGGAGGTTGTACTTTGAGAAAAGGCATCCCAATTATTTAAGCAGAAATAAATGAGGAACATGGCTCATGCCTAGAATGTTCATCTGTTCTCAAAAACTGACCATAATAGATATCAGGCTGTTGAGCAGAAAGCACACAGATGAATGAGTGAATGAATGAATGAATGAAATGCTTTATTCCCTATCATTTAAACAAGGAATACAAAATGAAAGGAATAATCCTTGCTTAAAAAGTGTGCCTTAGTTACTTTCTCATGGCTGCGACTAAATACCTGACATCCACAAATCGGGGAGGAAAAGCTTATTTTAGCTCACAGTTTCAGAAGGTGACAGTTTGTTCTGGGGCTGTCAGCAGCAGTGGAAGAACAGGCCAGAATCAGAGGTAGAAGCAGCTCCTCACAGCTTCACAAACTGGAAGCCAAGTCTCAGAAGCAAGGGAGGAAACAGCATATACTCTTCCAGGTCCTGTCCCTGTGATCCTCCCCTAGCGGGTCCAGCCCCAGAGTTCTGCCCCTTTCAGGTTTAAGGCCATAATCCACCGCATGCCTGTAATCTATAATCTGCCACAGGCCTGCCACACACCCATAATCCACCACACTCCCTCAACCCATCCCTCCAGACCAGACTCCCTTTTCCTAACAGCACATGGTTCCACAAATAATCCATAACATCCACATACATGAGAGTTTGGGGGGCATTCCAGACCCAAACCACAATAACGTGCCTACAGTCTATGCAGCAATGTGTAATTAGCCACCACACCCTACTCCCTATGGCTAGTGTATCAGGTGGAGCACCAGCCCAAGGGGTGGAAAGGGCAGAAAAGGAAGTACTGAGGGGTACACCATGGTATTTTATGTACTGCTACATCAGGGTGACAAACGTGACATGATCTCTGTAAGTCACAACTAAACAATAAAGTAGCAAGGGTAAGTCAGGCAGCTGGTCCTGATGCTAGGCGTACTGTGCTTGGGGAAACTGAGTCAGCCTTCTGAAGGGAGATTAATATTTGGTAAATGAACATGAATTTACCTGGTCACGGAGACAAGATGATTTCCAAAAAAAAAAAAATAAAAAGGAAGCATAAATATTTCAGAACAGCCAGGCAAAAAAAAAAAAAAAAAAAAAAAACCTAACACCAACCCAATTCCAACTCCTTTTGGCCTCCGGCTGGAAGCATGGAGAGAAATGGTGGGAGACAGCATTATTTAGAGTTGTCATCAAAAACCTATGTGTTTTTCTACGCTTAATACTTTCCCTAGCTGGTTTAGTTGTGACTTACAGAGATCATGTCACATTTGCCATCCTGATGTAGCAGTATATAAAATATCACCATGTATGCCTCAGTACTTTCAAGTATGTGTGCATGTTAAATCTCAGAGTTTCCAGTGCTATGTCATGAACCTGGATCACTGATCCTCTGACTGTCTCTAACCAGTCTTGTACAGCAACTACAAGTATTCACTGAGCTTACAAAGCAAAGGCCAGTCACTTTTTTTCATTGTTTCATGGTTGCTTTTCTCTTCAGCTATAAGAATACTGCATGGTGGGAACAGAGCAAAAGAGAAGGAGATAAATATGTACACTCAAGGACATTCGCACCCTCAGATTTAACGGATTCCTTCATCGTGCATGCTGCACATAAAAATGAGTTTTAAAACAAGGGGATAAATAATCTTTCTAGAAAATTTATGATACTCTCTATTTTCAATCTCTAGTTCAATTTACAAGGTTTTTGCTTATGAATTTTATCATCTCTCCATGTTAATCAGCCTTTTGAAATATGTACATAAGGGAGAAACCACAATTGTTGAGCTAAGAATGAAAAAAAATTAAATGTATCTCCCACTCATTGGCTTCAGTAGTGGAACCAGAAGACTCCTTAGAGGTCACTCAAGTGCCAGCTCTGCTTGCCTATGACTAGCTAAGTACAGAAATTGAGAGTGTTTAGTTATGCTTACACAAATTTATAAAGAAGTAATTTCATTTTGAAATCTAAAACGGAAGTTGTGGCTTATATTTTTATTTAATTTCTAACAAACCATTTTTACTGTATATCTTATGAAATTATCAGAACAATGGATTAGAAAACAAAACCAGCCAATCCATTGCCATAGATATTTTAGGATGTCCTGACCTACACAATCCTTTGTGTTTCTATAGACCTGTAATAATAATAACTATAATGTGAACTGACACTTGCACTGTGCTTTACAGTTTTCATTTTTTGGGTCTTACAACAACCTTGTGAATTACTCACACCCATTTTATAGAAGAAAAAATTCTCCAGAGAGGGTGACTCACCCAGGGTCACAGAGCCAGTATGAGAAAGACCTACAACCAGACACCATAAATCCACCTTAGTCTGGAAAGATGTTTTCCTATCCTACAATAATTCTAAAGTGAAATGACAAAAAAAATTAATAAAATACAGCATAAGAATGTTTCTGCATTTTCTAGAGCAGGGCTCAAAGTAATGTTTAGAAATTCTTTTGGGTTGGTACATCAGTAACTGTCTTGGTTACTTTTTCTTCACTATGACTCAATATCTGATATCCACAAATCAGGGGAGGAAAAGTTTCATTTCAGCTCACGATTTCAGACCGTCACAGTCAACTTAGGGGCCACCGGCAACAGTGGAAGTACATGCACAGGCAGAGATGGAGGTTGATCCGCACAGCCCTGCAAGAGGGAAGCCAGGTCGAGTCAACTCAAGTCACAGAGGAAGGTAGTAGCATATATATATATATATATATATATATATATATATATATATATATATACACACACACACACACACACACACACACACACACATCCGGATCCAGCCACAGTGTACTGCTCCTCTCAGCTGTGGTTCTAATCCACTACACAATTGTAATCCAATCCACACACCTGTAGTCACTCCCCCAGACAAGGCCCCAACCTCCTCAACAACACATGACTCCACAGACAATTCATAACATCCAAATATAAGAGACTTTTGGGGGACATTCCAGATCCAAACTACAACAGTAACTCACATAACTCATTTCCTGTACTATACAGGTGGGAAAATTATAAATGTTATTTACTGGCAGATCCAGAGCTAGACAGATGCTAGGCCTACTGTCCCATGTTCTTTCCTCTGGTCCACTGTGCCTCGTTCATGAACACATTTAGGACATATTTATTGAATGTCTACTATGTACCAAGGATACAAACAAAAATCCCAACTTCTTGAAACCTACATTCTGGTGGGGACAAACGAAAATGGATATGAAAAGTAAATAAATTAATCCGTGTTAGGCAGGGACAAGCACAAGAGAGTGAAAAATAGGAGAAAGGAGTATGAGAAAGCAGTAATTTTGGGTTACAGACATCATACAGAAAGTTTTTATTTACCTATGGATATGGATCATATGGATCATACATATGGATCATATACATATGTGTGTGTATTTCTATATTTTATTTTTAGCTTTTCACAAATATCATTGCTTTGACCTACGATGGACATGGCATTGGGAGCATAATAGTTTGCTGACCTTCACAGAACATAAAGCTTCAGATGTGAGAACTTTGAGGATGCAATGTCCTGGACAAGTCTTATGTCTTTTTCTTTCCATACTGTGACTCAAGGGGCAGAAATTAAAGATACTAGATTCATCTACTATGATCAGTTAAACACTCTGTCTCATTCTCCTATGTGCCCAGACCTATGAAGAAAAAACAAAGAAGGTATTTGGTCAGGAAATTCACAGTCCAGACTGGTGGTTAAAAGACCAGTCTGGGATGAATGAAGGTCAGCAGTACTGGCAGTTAACAGGAACCAAGGAACGACGCTGTATAGGTTTCACAGAAGCTCTTGGTACAGATCTCTGTTAGACTGGTTTTAATAGTATCCAAGAACTGTCTAACTAGGAAATTTTAATCTACATCAAGTAATCATGTAATAAGCAGGGTTATAATACTGTCCTTTCTAAGGTAGCTTATCTACAATGAGAAAAAACAAGATTATTTCTCATGAGTAAGAACTAAACTTTAAAAGAGATGAGTAAGAGGCACTAGGAAAATGAAAGCATCATTCCGTTAACGCACTAGGCACTGCCTTCATTAATAAACAGAAAGCATACTTCAGTACATGTGAACTTTTTTGTTCTTTCAGTTGAGTGTCTGTCTTAAATATTCCTGAGGCTTAAGATGATGCTTATTTTCTGGGTTTGTGCTACATGCAATGGAGAGAATAATGACTTATTGTGGACTGATGAAGGTCTATAAAATTTTATTTTATGCTACTTAAAGCAGGTGTCAGGGAATTCATCCCACCAGATGGTTGTAACAGCCTTGTATTACATCAGAGTTGGGAGTAGCTTACAGAGGAAGAAATGGTCTTCCATGGAATGTAACTTCATGACCGGAGTGAGATGAGATGGATGATCCTCCCTCGGATGATTTCTTATATTGTTTTAAAAAATAATATAGTTAAAGAAAGGAAAGGACTAGTGAAACTCACATTTCCACAGTGCAGTGCCACGAGTGCTGTCAGAGTGACATGGTATTAGAATGACTCAGAGCCACATTTTTAGCCCAACTCACAAAATGACCATTCTGTAATTACTTTAAATTAAAATTCCTTATGGTACATTCTGGAAAGTTGGCTATTAGAGGACAAACATGATAAAGCACTGGCTATAAAATATTTCAGAAATTAGTCATTCTAAATAAGAAAGTGAGAGTTGAGTTTTTTTTTTTTCAACTTACAATATCTAAAACTATTCTATTTTAGTTTTGGTAAAAATGCTACTTCGTCAGCCAGGAAAAGCCTGTGCTTCTGTAGTATTTTGTCTCCACTCTGAGACTGGACCTGTGATCTAGAAATGACTTTTCTTCACATCTGCCTGCTGCTCGGTTGGTCTGATGTGTACTCCATAGGGTCAGGACTGTAATGCCTTAGTGTTCGCGTTGGGCAGGTGATCAGCACCCTCTGTGAAGCAAGACCGCAGTGCCCTTACTGCTAAGACTGCGGCGTCTTGAAAGGTCTCCTCAATTAGGCATCAAAGACATCATTAGGAACATCCGTTACTGAATCAAACTTCAGTGCAGTGATTCTACAGGGTTCCACGGAGGATTCTAAGATTTCTAAGATTTTTTGCCTCTGTATTAAACAGTTCCAGATGCTATTGAGTTTCACATTCCTATTTCACATTTTGGAACTTTAACCATTTAGCTTTTAGCTATTAAAAATAATTACTGGGGAAAACAGGCAATCATATATGTATCTCAACATGCCTTGGCATGGTAATGGGTTTCACTGAGAATCCTAGAAGGAGCGAAGTGTCCAGTGAGCAAATACAGGAATTTTAATAAAAGGTCTGTATTAATTAAGTCCTCACAACTCAGGTCAGCTTCCTTCCCACTTGCAGCTCAGTTTTGTTTCTCGGTTGTGTATCAGATAGATGAGGTTTTGACAATACAGTTGAAGTCTTGTATCTTTCATTCCTGAAAAGGTCTGCAGCTAGAGAAGGTTCATGAATTCCTACAAACTCACACAGTCCACAAACTCAAAGCTGCTAAATAGTAGGGGTCACATTTCAGTGGGACACAAAGTCAGTCCACATACTAGTACCACAGACTTTGGCCCCTTAATGAAACAGAACTGACCTTTGAGGGCATAGGCACTTAATATTCCTGAAGTATTTAAATCTCCACAGGTAAATAAAGAATTTGGTAGAAAACTGGGGCTATTTGTTACATTTTAAGTTTTTTTATTTAATCATCATTTGTAACACTGCACATTTTAAGCCTTGTGTGGTTATCATGTGTGCTACCTAACTTGGCCATCATAATGATCATTCATGAATATAGGCTATTGTGAGGTCTTTATCAATTAATATTCAATACTAAATTCCCAAATTTTGCTAAGTTCTAAAACTGGCCTCCTGAATTCTCTTATCTTACGTATTATTCATTTCTTGTGTAAATGTCAGAGACCCGAGAAAAATAAACTCACATTCTGCCATTTGGCATAAAGCAGGGACTCTGAACCAACATCATTAGTGTAGACAGTATTTGTGGTAAGCACTGCAAATACCGAGAGTGGTTTTTCAAGTTAGCAGAAAGGGCTTCTGCCTCCCTTACGGCTGCCTTTTGACCACTGTAAATTTCCTTAGACTTTATTTAATACATCAGTTACATAGTTAAGAAAATTTAAATTAATGTATTTCCTATTAATTTGACATTATTTCTCTAAGATACAAATTAAAGAGCTGTTAATTCCCATAATGTTTGTTTTTGTAAAAAATAGTACTTGATATTTTTAAAGAATAGCATCTAAATTATAAAAGTAATGTAATTTGTATTTCTTAATGTGAAATTAATCTGTCACAAGTAGCCAGCATCATGGATACTAATTTTAAAATTTTGCTTTAGTCTAGAAACTTTGAATATCACCCCCTATTAACACTCACATCAACTTTTTATAATTCATTTTTCTAATTTAATTTCCATGGGAAAGCAAAGCAGAATAGTGTAAAAGAAATCTCTGCCTGCCTAGTTGTATTCTTTCCTGAAGGTCACCTATTGACTGTTCACTGATGCACTGCTAAATTACTGGGATAAAATGTGGAACTGTAGATGAGGCTTGTGGTAAGAATGGATGAATACGATATAGTGCAAAGAGGTAAAATCAAATGCTAATTCCTCCCTTACTAATGGCCATTCGTGATGTGACAGAAGAGAAACACCTGGATTTGGAAAGTAGTTTCAGAGAGACAGACTAAGAAGATAGGTCTATTGTGCACCTTGGCATGAAGGGCTTCTCCGGTCTTTTCAGAAAAAGTGCGAAAATTCTAAAATATTTCTTCTTATGTACAGCAACTGAACATTCTAAAAGAGTCTGTGATTCTTAAGAAAGTAAGAAGACATGAAGCACATGAAGTTCCTATAAAAATGTTTCACATGTTCTCTACAATAGCAGACAGGAAAAATGAGCAAGGGCCTGAAAGCTTTGAATCCAAAAGAGCAAACCAGAACAAAAGGAAGCCAACCACAGTCCTGGGGAAATCAGATCTCATAGCAAAAGAAATTAAATTTACTGTGTAAGTTTTCTATGGCTGCTGTAACAACAAAAACTTAACATCTTACTGATCTGCAACTCTAATGTCTAAAATGGGTCTCATCTGCCTAAAATCTAGGACCCTACTGATCTGCATTCTTCTCTGAAGTTTTACAGGTGTTTTTGTTTTCTTGCCTTTTGTAAGTCTTCCTATCCTCTTAGCTAATTTCAGGCACACATTATAGCATCTCAAATGGGAGATACAGACAGGGCCAGCGTCAAAGTCCTGAAATCCTAGCACTCTACTAGGCTGAGGCAGGAGGACTGCAAGTTCAAGCCTCGCCTGAGCTACTTAACATCCAACAGAGTCTGTCTCAAAATCAAAAAATAAAAATTGCTTTAGGGATAGAGCTCAGTGTAAAGGTCCTGGGTGTAATTCTCTTTAGCATAAAACAAAACAAAATAAAACAAAACACTAGAGACATTGCTCATATCTCAAAGATGTATTTATCCTGGTAACTGAAATTTTTTGGTGAAAGGTTAAAAGTCTCAGAATTTACTTTTATCTTTGTAATAATAGCCCTTCAGATAGTAGATTTACATCAAGAGTATCTTTTGTAAAAGGATAATTGTTCAACAACAAGTTAATTTTTAAGTTGAAAACGATAATCAGGACATTTTTCTAATATAACAACAGAATTTTCCCAAACTGTTAGAAAATTACAGTAGACAGGTGGTAGCTCCTGCAATAATTAGTGGTGATAAAAATCTCTTTTATCAAATAGCAAAGGAACCTTCTTTGTTGATAGGGCCATAACTTCAGTTATTTTAGAAAAAAATGAATTCTAAGAATAAGAAATATCCTTTCTAAAGAAGAGTCTCTTACATTTGCTAAATGAGTTGGATTAAGTAGCATGCAATTAACTTGCTACATTTACCCACTTCTCATTCATCAGAATGCTTTGCTTCGTAACTGATGAGGGAGAGCCTTGGTGCAAGGTTCCTTTATTAGTGCTGGGGGGCTTGATTTTGGTTTGATTTCCCATTTAAAAAACCTAACTGATGATAAGGAAATGGCACCTGTCTTGAATTGTATCCCGTTACTAGTGTTGTGTAGAGAATCATTAATATAATCACCATTCAGACTGTTACAGGAACACGATACATATGAAATTGAGAAGGCTGGATCCAGAAAATGTAGGCCATGAGTATCATAATCCATTTACATGCACAGATCTAAATACATGTATTGCCTTAGATAGGAGAGAAGACTTAATAGGACCAAAGAGAAAAAGTACTTTCTTTCCAAATTTATCCCTTCCGTATACGTCATTAGACAATAATGACTGACAGCTGTCCAGAGGGCTAAGTCTCAAGAAGGATAATAAATGATGGAAAGAAAGGTTGTTTATTAGGACTTATTCTATCCTACAGCTAAATTTGTGACAATTGTGATTATTGCCCTAGATTTTTCAAGCGGTCTCCCTTCTTTCATTACAGTACATGAATATACACAACTGCAAATCAGCATCTCTGACAGCTAATTCAGATAGAGAATTGCTACCTGTAAACGGCTTTGTTACCCAGAAAGGGACTGATCTGAAGGACAGTATTTCAATCACCATCTTTTCCTCTTATTACTTAAAGGTCATGTTTCTAAAAATTCCAGCTGGAGTAAAATTGCAAGATATTATGACTGTAGGAAAAATGAGGTTAGAGATTACAGTCAGGAAATACCTGTGAAACACTTCATCATTTTAACTTGTAAATGTATGTGTATGTAAATATTTGTGCCTAATAGCTATATGCATAAAATAATTAACAAAGGTATTATACTCATTCCAAAGTTCAAAACAATGAGTACTATTTCATACGCTTTCATTTGTTTTTCCTAGCTCAGTAGTTTTTCAGTATATCTTTTGCCTTATTGTCTTAGATTTTGTTTTGCTGTATTACTTAGAACCTTTATGCTAAAATATATTGTTTCTATTAATTCATTCAAATGTTAACTCATTTCTAAATTGATGACTTCTCAATGAAAGAAAAACATTTTGTAATAAAAGCAACATATATTTCAAAATGTAAATGCTCAGGGAAGACTCTAAGACAAAACAATATTCCTCCAAATCTCCCAAGAGCACCTTAGGGGCAACGCACGTCTCAGCAGAACCTCCCCTACACACCTCAGTGCTCGGATTGAACAAACGGCAGCTTGCTAAATCCACCCTACTCCCTTTTTTTTTAATTTTTGAAAAAGGTTCTTGTTAAGTTGTCCAGCCTAGGCTCAAGCTTTTGATATTCCTGCCTCAACTTCCACAGAAGCTGGAATTATAAACATGTACCACTGTGCCTGGCCTACTCCAATAAGATTTCTAATTCAGACTACAGGTTGACAAAGTATGGTCTACTGCTTGTTTTTGCAGGACTCACAAGCTAAAGAATGGGTTTTTGCATTTTTAAATGGTTGGGGGGGAAAAGCAAAAAGAATAACAGTCTGTGACACTAAAGATTATTTGAAATTGCAATTTCGGTGTCCATACAGTATGACTGGAACACAGCCATTCATTATTAGGATACGGCTTACTCATTTATGAACTGCCGGTGGCTGTTTTTGTGCTACAACCATACAGTTGAGTAGTGGTAACCACACTGAATGGTACACAGTACCTAACACATTTACTCTATGGTATTTACTTATTCACATTTCACTGGAAAACACTGAATTTCATGGCTGCATCTAGCTGCAAAGGAGTCTGTGTAGTCTTGAGATGGGAAATGTACCCAGATAGCTCCATCACAATGGAACCAGGGGAGTGCAACCCTAGATGAAGATGGCAGGGTGCTGTGGTAGACTTGAAATACCAGAACTAATCACAAACATTTTCATTCTTTTCATTTTGCCTCCATTTTCCTCATACACACAAAGAATTATAAACAGCCAGCCCTCTCAGCCTCCTTTTGGAGCCTCATCCTAGACAGTCCAATCCCATTGGCATTTCATTTAACAGAATTGTTGCTTCTTTGGTGACTAATTCTCAAGAAATATTTGCTACCTCAAATTAAAATTTATAAGATTATTACTATTATTATTTTGGTTCTGGGGATGGAACCCAGGGCCTTCACACTATGCTACATCCCCAAACCATTTTTATTTTATTTTGATAAAGAGTCTTGCTAAGTTGCTAAGATGCCCAGGCTGAATTTGAACTTGTAATTCTCCTTCGGCCTTCAAGAGTGCTGAGATTGCAGACCTGTGCCACTGGGCCCAGCTAAAATTAATGTATTACATGTGTACAAATACCTCATTCAAACAAAGAAGAAAATTTAGGTGTCATTAATTCAGAATCAGGAATCAGTACTTCACTTACTCATTTGAATGTTTTATTATAGATCCCATGATCTTGCTCTTCAATATTTTTTTAACATTTCATGTCTAAATCTTGAAGATTTGTTGCATTATATGTATGTGACTGTTAATTTCAGTGATCTGGACATACTGGGCCACTAATTGTTTTTTTCAGTAGAATGAGTTAATGTCCCTGCAAATAATGGCTTACTTTGTACATCTAAATTATGAGGTTGTTTTTAAGGAAGAGTATGCCCACCCAGGAGGTATTTGTAGCTTTGGTCAAATTGAGAATGTCTACTAAGGATTTGGGTATTCCTTTGATGCCCTGCCTTCCTTAGATTCCCAACAGACAACAGATCTCTGCTTATATTAGAAAAGCCTAAAATACCAAATAGCACATTGCTCACTGTATTAGTTTTGGTTCTATCAAAGGCAGAATTTACAGAAATTATAACAAAAAGGATCTACTCAGAAGGCTTACAAGGCTGAGGACAGAGATAGTCCAAGATGACAGCCTGCACATGTGAGAGCTGGAGTGTCCGATGGCTGCTCGGCTGCAAAGTAGAATTTACGTCCGGACTGCAGGACAGCAGGTGAGGGCCTGCTGCAGATCTTGGTTGTTCGAAGAACAGTGGCAAAGACTGGTGCATAAAGATCAGCAACTGGAACTAACCTATGATGAAGACCTGTGGCGTGTACCAAGTCGGAGTCTGTAGGCAATTGCAAAGGCAAGAGCTTTCCCAGAGGAAGAAGCTTTAATAATCTTCCCTCTTCCTTCCTTTTAGACAGTTTGAGCTCCAGTTGGGCCTTCCACATCTGGGTAGTTGCTCTTCCCTCATCGACTAGCCTACAAATCACTCACACTCTGATCCAGGCTGGTTCTCAATTCCCAATCTAGGTGTGGTTCCCAAACCCAAATCCAGGTGTGGTTCCTGATTGCTTCAAGTTGATATAATCTGGTCCAATGGTCACATCACTATTGGTTCATTCTATCAGGATCAGATTAAATACTTGTATAGGCACTGAAAATTAAATTTATATCTCCAATGTTGAAAAGTCTCTGTATCTACAGTCAGCAAAGTAGAGAGCCAAGAGTGCTGATGATGTAAGTTCTAGTCTAAGTCCAAGTTCAATGGCAGAAGACTGATTGCAAGGTCAAAGCCAAGGAGAGAGGAAATTCCCCTTTTTTCAGACATTTTTTTTTCTAATCAAGCCTCAGAAGGTGAACTGATGCACTTGATCATACTCTACTAAGTATACATTTTAATTGTTAACTTCATACAGAAACAACCCTGTTAATACATGCAGAAGAATGTTTGACCAAATGTCCAGCACCCTTTGGCCCAATCATAGTGACATATAATATTAACAACTGAAACTTATGACTGCTATTCTCTTTAGTAAATTCTCTGAGATACATCAATTATGACAAAAATATCAGGTAGGTAATAAGGATAAAGTTCACTTGAAAACAATTTTAAGGACTGATACTTGACACTTCAGCTTAGGTGTGACTTTGAGTGTATTTTAAGAAAACAACTACATTCCAAGCAGAATTAATACAAGATATTCAGGGCTACTTACCATGAATACAATATATGCCACAAATAGTCTGACATGTGGTAATTTAAAAAGATCTTGTGATAAAATGGACGATGCCCTTTATTTCTCCCTTCTCAGCAGTTTTGCCATAGCATTAAAAATTTTCTGAAATACCTGGATAAACATGATATGAAAGTAAAATTTAAAAATAAAAATTATAATTAGATTTTCCCCTTATAGTGTAAGCTGTAGGCTTTTAGGCTGTTGTGTCCTTGAAGTGATATATAAAAATGATAATGAATCAGTGTACACAGACCACACACAATCAGTTTAGATAATTACAGCAGAAGAGTAGATTTCTCCTATTCCAATAAGCTATTTAAATTCATCAGATAAGCTTAATAATCAAGCAATTTCTACTTGCTGGATGCATATTATTTCAACAGCCTTGAAAGATTATTATTTTTCTTTGAAATTTTGTTAAAGCTCTTTGGGGAACTATAATGTCGACATTTAAATGGTTTTATTGAGGACACCAAACCTGAAAACATTAATAGAACAGCACTTCACAGTGTTATGTTGGCTTCCCTGGATTTAAGCTACAGAACATACAAACTTAGCAACTTATCTCTTTCTATTCTTGAGACTCACAGTATAAATATTAGTAATAGTAAAGAAAAACTACAAAATATTCTTTAGGACAGCAGAGATAGAATCATATATCAAACTGATAGCTTCTGATAGCATAAGCTAGTTCTCAGTATGTTGGGCATTAAGTAGCTAAGAAAACATCAGAAGGGAGCCTGCTCGCAAAGCTGTAGGCTTGAGATTTATCTTCGTCTCCCTCATCCAGTGTCTTCATACATAAAACAGTTACCGTTGCGGGTGTGCTAACATAATCTGCTCACTGACTCAAGGTTTTACTTAAAGGAGATCACTATTACTACTGAGAAGGCTGCCAAGAGGGAGAAAACAGATATGTGGGCCATGGATGATTTCATTTGGACTTTAACATATGAATCATTCAACATTGGACCTCAGGCTTCAGATATACCCTCTATCAGCTGCTAGACCAAAGCAGTGAGCAAAGTGCTTGCAAGGATTGTCAGCTTGTAGCTGATGCAGGCAAAGTATCTTTGTCAGGATTAGAAATGCAGGCCAGAAAGTGGATGCTTGTTTTAGATTATTCGTTCTGACAAGACTGTCGATTTGGAGTTGCTGCCACTGTGCGTTAAGGGAAGTACTGAAAGTGGCTGCAGGCAGATAAAACCCCCTGAAAGGGGCTTTGGGGAGAAAGGCCACTCTCCTCACTCTCATCAAAGTCTTCTTGGATTTATTCAGTTAGCTTAGAGCTTGCAAAAACCAAAGTGAAGTCAAAGCGTATTACCAGAACTTGATGCAACAAAGAAATAATCATTACGATTTCTTGAATTTAGGAGAAATGAATAGAGGAGGGAACGACCTCAACTGCACGTACACTGAGAATACCATATTAGGCCACTAACTGTTTTTTTCAGTAGAATGAGTTAATGTCCCAGCAAATAATGGCTTACTTTGTACATTTGAATTATGAAGTCGTTCTGTAAGGAAGATCCTGCCCAAGGAGGTATCTGTAGCTTTGGCCAAATTGAAAATGTCCACTGGGGATCTAGGTATTCCTTTGCTGTCCCGACTTCTTTAGATTCCCAACAGACAACAGATCTGTGTTTACATTAGAAAAGTCCAAGAAGCACTGGGAAAATCAACTAGGTGAGGATCAGAAGACACTATCCGGCGCTTTCTGTTGTTCACAAAAGAAAATTAAAGTCATTTTGCATTTCAGCGTTTGAATTTCTGAAACATTTGTTGTAAGAATTAACAAAATTCAAGACACAAGAAATAATCAACACAGAAGTATTTCTTGGTCAGTTGGTGATATGTATTGCTGAAGTAAGAAAAATAAGTTCCAATTTTTGAAAAACAAGCATTTTAGAGAAAGGATCCAGCCACCCCTACCCCATAGGGTGATGAAAAATCTGTTTATTGTAAAATGCTAACCGGACTTTACAATTATTAATGTAATTATCTTCACCTAAAGATATAAATCTGGCAGGCCCTGCGGACTGGAACATTTCCCATTTTAAAGAAACAAGTGCTGAGTACTTTTTTGCTTACCTATTTGCTTATTTTTAACTTACTCTGAAAAGAAAAAGGAAACAAAATATCATGAAGCTGCCAGTCATTCAAATGGGACAAGGATGCTTACAGCTAAATAGGAGCTTCCAAAATACACTGACACTGTGAACACAGCAAGGAAGTCATTACTTTTAGTCCTAACAAGAACAGACCATGGACTTCAGGTATGTGTTGTAAATGACTCATTTAATCAGTGACAAGACATCTTACTTGCAGTAGTATTTGGAAGAGTCATTTGGACGAGGAGTAAGATTTTTCAGAATAGCAGTGCTTTTCACTAAATGCAGATTTTAGAATAGATTTTTATAGTTACTCATACTCATATTTCCTACTAGACTTCAGTGTTACATGTCCTCAGGCTAATATTGATACCCTCTCTTCACTACATTTTAAATACATAAGAACTGCTCTAGTTGCCTAAAGTCGGCAGTTATCTTTCTACAAAAATGAAAATCATATTAGAAATTCACCAGTCGTATCTAAAGGAAAATCTAATTTTAAGAAATGCAAAAGGGAGAATAGGCACTAAGGAGACTGTCCAAAAATGTCTGACCTTCAAGACAATCCTCCTCCAACAAGCACGTCATTCAAGCTACTCATCAAGGACCTACAGAATCTTGAAGAACCATAAACATAATCATATAACAGACCTTCATTTTCGGTGTCTGTTCCTTTCTGGATTTCCTACAAGCTCATGACAGTCAAAATCTTTAAAGTAAACCTCACTTTCTTCCTCCAATGTTTCTCCATCTTTTGTTTTCCACATCATGGGATGTAGGGCCTCTTTTATCAATTCAAATAAACTAGAAACTACACAGACATTCTTAACCTCACCTTCATCTCTACATCCTAGTATGTACACAACCTCTGTTAATTTTCTATACAGATATCTCTTGGCCTTATCTCTTTCTCATGTTCCTATATTCTTGACCCAATCTATGTGTAATGCCCCATTGCAACAATGCCTAGCTAAACTTGTGAATCTTAGATACGCACAGCTTCAATCTGGTATCTCAGTACTGTCAGAATTACAAATATCACTGAATGTTTAAAATTCAAACTTTTCTTATAGTCTTCTTAATATACATCATCAGACCACTTTGTTCCCTAAGTCTGCACTTCAAAACATTCTTTTAAATGCACCATGGTAATTAGGCTAACAAGGAGTAAAATGCTCCAAATTGTTTGCTAGGAAATCAGCGCAATACCTAAGGCTTCTTACACTATTCTCTGAAGGCTCTGGAGAGAAGTAAGGCTTTGAGGTTGGAAATCTTCCACTGAGGTTACTAGCTAAGTGAAAACTGGGCAGGTCTCTTAACCTTTCAGACCTCTAGTTTCTTACTCTATTAATGTGGGAGTATTGTCCTCACTCTAAGTTGTCAATGTAAATGAGGCAACATATGTTAAATATCTAACACAGAATGAGTGGATGCTCAACAGGTACCATAATTATTTATTTTCACTAGGCCCTTTCCAAATACTAGGGTTTCCTAACACCAAGTCTACTGAAGAATTCTTATTTGGTAATACATACTGCTAACAAGTTTAATGCTAACAAGTGTTTAGTTGTTCTGATTTCTAAGTCCGAATCCAAAGAATATCAACAGATTAAAAGATTGCAAATGGTGAGAAACAATAGGATGGTGGCAGGAAAACTTGAGATATGTTTCCACACAGACATGAGAACTCAGAATGTACAACATTAAGGCACACAGCCTCTGCCAGCCCTGAAGAAGCCACCATCTGGTGTACGAAGTACAGAGTGTGGCAGTGAAGGGCACAGATAGCAAACTCTGTCTGCACAGGTTTGACTCTCAGCTTTATGTTAACTAGTTTAAGATCAGGGCTGAACTTCAGGGGTTCAGTTTCTCCTCTGTAAAATGGTGACAATCACTGTACCTATGGCACAGAGATAAGTGAAAACATAAGCAGTTGACTCATTTGCTGAGAGGCACCACAGGCCAGTTTCACTGAAGACCATTCTGCCCAAGATGGGGTGGGGAGCACTTGTTCTGCAGTAGGTCCTTGGAGGGCAGCTCTGCAGTGGTGAGCAGCAGCAGGGAAGCTCCGCCTCCTGTCAGATCAGCAGTGCCACTAGCTGCTGACAGCAGGCATTGCTTTTGAAATAAGACTTTCTAACTCATACACTAATTTGTCATGGAACATTTTTTCTCTTTTTCTGAAAACATTCCACAAAATATACCTCATACTCTTTAATTAAGAATATAAGTGAATTGCTCAGAAAATGCTATGCACAATTTTCAGCCCAAAAGCAGATTTAAATCACTTTCATCATCATTTATACCTTTATTCATCTTATCACATCAAGAAAAAGAAAGGATTGCATTAATGATTCTCATTCAGCCTAATTGTGACAATAACTTGATGAGGGTTTCAATATTTCAATTTTTGAAGTAGAACTTCTGAAGGCTGGCATATATACCAGGTCTATGTTGAGAACAACCACATTTCCTGTCCTGTTTCCTCTCATCTTCCTCGCTCCAAATAATCCTAACAAATTTAAACAAAAGGATGGCTAAACCTGTGGCCAAAAAGATGGACAGTCAATGTCCTTGAACTTCAGTTGTGGGCACTAAGTAAATAATGAAAAGGTAATTCAATGAGATACTGAACCTATTTTCTAATGGAGTCTAGAGGTTTCTCTTAGTCTTCATGGCTTAACTCCAAATAACAACCAATCATTAAGACTGATCACTTTATGCTGAACAACTATTCAAAACCATATTATTTTACTTTTAAAATATACTAGGAGCAAATAAAATGTGACAGCATATAAAGAGAATTCACTGCAATCCAATACTTTATGCCATCAATATCTTTCTAGTGTCGGACAAAAATTTCAATATGGTTGACTCAAAAAAAAAAAAAAGAATTTCATGAAATTCTCACCTTTCCCAAAGAATAGCAAAAATGATGTGTAACACTGACACCTTTTGTGCTAAGTGGTCTGCCTACATTGTCTTCTGTAAGCATCTAATCAACAGTATCAACAAAACAGCATCATAAACATTAATAATTAAAGTTCAGAGACATTAAACTTTTATATTTTGGGGGGGATAGAGTCTCACTCTGCAGCCCAGGCTGGTTCTAAGCTCACTACTTTTGCCGAGACTGGCCTTGCATTCACAGCAACCATCCTGTCTCAGCCTCCGGAGTGGCAGGACTACAGGCAGGAACCACCATGCCCGGCTTATGTGGTGCTGGGGAATTGAACTAGGGTACCTGGCATTTGTTAGGCAAGCGCTTTAACTGCTGAGCCTTTCCTCCAGCCCCTAAACTTGCACATCTTCTGAAACCTGCTTTATCATGATATACTAATTTTAACATCCAACAGCTATATTTACCTTAAGTCAACAGCCAATAATCTATTAATGGCAAACAAAAAATCATTGATTACTTTCACCACTATTTGCAATTACTCTGTGCACCCTTGTCAATCCAATCAAACATAAACAAATGAAAACAGATTTCAGTATAACGGAACAATACAAATTAAATTAGAAGAAAACTTTCTTTTATTAGAAGAGATAAATTTTCTAAGCTTAAAAATATGAAAAGGAACATACATTGGCATACTGTACTAAAATCGTAACAATAAAGTTAAAAATTAAAAATTAATAAAAGTACAATTTTAATAAATATGGTAGGCAATACCTCAAGAAATAACTTAATAAAATTGTGAAAGATAAAAAAACTGAAAACTCCATAATAGACACGAAGAACATGAAGACACCACAGAAAGACACTAACAGTTTATATCAAAAACACAAGCAGATAAACATGTGAAAAATATGAAATTTACTAGTAATCAAGAGTCATTTTAGCTACGATTCACTCTTCATATCCATTAAAACAGTGTACACCGCATTTATATTATATGATTCAATTTTTAAGGAGTGTACCAAAACGATTACTTGTAGAAAGGTAAATGTCTCTTAAGTTCTCTATTCAACAATTTATCAATAAACATAAGAACTCCTAGACATTCCATAACCCTTGATGCACTGGTTATATCTTCCTGATAGTTATATGTTGAAACCTAACCCCAATGTAAGGATATTTGAAGTTATGGCTTGTGAGAGTTTCTCAGGCCACCAAAGCACAGACATCTGTAGTATGATTAGCTTCTTAAATGAGCTTAGTGCCCTCAGAAAGGGTTGCAGGACACCTTACCCCTCTATCGTGTGAGGGCACATTAAGAAAGCATCACCTAAGAACAAGACACTTTTTACTAGAATGAAGCCTGGGACAGGCTGGCGCCAGAGAGAGCTCCCACAGCATGGCAGAACAGAGTCAAGAAGAGTGGAGCTGACCTTCAATGTCCTGCCCCAGTGACCGGCCCCTTCGGGGCTAAGCCTCTCTTCCCAACTGTACATCGTTGGAGTCTACAGTGCGTGTTTACACCAGATCATAGACGCAAGAGGTTTTTGGGGAGACACTCCAAATCCAAAACGCACAACACTGAATATGCCAGTGTCTTAATATTAGATGCTTCTAAAGCTAAAACTGTGAAAAATAAAATTCTCTTATCAGTGAACCACCCAGCCTATGGGATTTTGTTGTAGTGGCCAAGCTGCATTAAGGCACCCTTTGTTTAAATAATTCCTATAGCTTAAATTTTGTAATGCAAAATTTGGATGATTTATATAAAAAAGATATCCTTCGAAGTGTTATATGTAACACGGAAGAAACTGGAACTAGCTTAACTGCTGAACTGTACTGAAGTAGTTTTACCCCAATTGTTATGACAGAATATTATGCTAACTTCTAAAATGTGTGAACACTCAAAATGTTCTGAACATATTGAAACCCAGTTGAACAAAGGGTAAAATATCTATACAAAAATACTTCCCAATCATGTATCTATACATTAAGAGAAAAAAATTAGCAGTAAAATACACGAGATGTCTATGGTTGCTATTTCTGTGTGGTACATCTTCACAAATTTCTGCATTTTCCAAAGCATTTATAAAGAATGTATGTAACACTTATTCTCGTAAAATTGTATAAATATATGAGGGTCTACAGTTAACTATGATACCCCGTGGGTTAATACCTTGAGTCTGTTTTTTTGTCATCAAGAAGTTCCAGAATTAGAGATCTACTTTCATCTGCAGTTTGTTTAACTTTCACAAAAAGAACAACTCCCATGACATCGCTGATGTTCATTAGAGTAAAATAATGCCAGTGACCAACAGTGTGGCTCTCCATGCAAGGTGTCTCTCTCGCTGTTCTGGAGCATGGCTTTCTTACTGTCGCAAGAACTGTCAGTCCTGCTAAAAGAAGCAGGGAACGGAGATGGGGAAAGCCCGAGGTAGACAATTGCCAGGGCTGTGTTTAAAATCTTGGCAATGTGTTCTTCAGTTTAATGATGAAACTGTCACGGAGACATGGTACTTGTTCCCAATCACCCTCAGACCATTAACTGTGAGAACCTACAGGAGTATGCCTTCCCACTTGGGATTATGTGTCAGTTTGCTCAATCGGATGAATAACCAATTCTCCCTCTGCATAAGGGCTGGAATTCATTAAACCCTGCTAAATTTCTTTGTGAGAATGCACGTGATTTCTGGAGTGTCTTAAAATAATATTTTCTAGATGAGCTTGTCCATACTTTTAGCAGACCTCTTCTCTATTCTAAATATCCATAAAATAATGTAATCTATCTATAGACATAGACATAAATATACATAAGTTGGCCAACTACACAGAGCAAGAGTCAGAGACAGAGATACGTGGTGTTCTAGCACTTACAAATCAACAGTGCCTACCTAATTTAACTCAACATTTTTTATCACATGGCAGAGGAAACAGCAGGATGAATCATTTCAAATTCTAAGAATTGATTGTAACAAGAAATAATTCTTTTTCATTTTAACTTTTCTATATTTTTCCAAACTTTCATTGAGTGAACATTACTTTCAAAATAGAAAAAAAAATCCTTTAAAATAATTAAAGTTTTCTGCTTTTGCTGAAATTAAAACCTACAAGATGGACACAGATTTTACAGCTAATTGTATGACAGTGTATAGAATGAAACATCTACAGAGCCAGATTCTAGCAGAGCTCCCAGAGGGGAAGAAGATTAATTTTGTCCAGGGCCAAAGAGAAGACAAGAGGACATGCTAGCTTCACAGGGAAAGCTGTTTAAGAAATGAATCCTGAAAGATGAGTGATGTTTTTATCTGATCCAGAGAGAGCATTCCAAGAAAAAAGGTCAGCATAAGGAAATTCTGGCACAAGAGAACAGAACATCCTTGGAGAAGGTCAGTTAACACAGGGTGACAGCTGGGGACGTGGCCACCCCAGTGAAAATCTCCTCCCAAATCAGTGCACAGTCTTGATTAACTTCTAATTCCTCAATAGGCATTTGGGTTGCAACTGATTTCTTACTTTAATGTGTTCCCTATTAGTGTGGCTATCCTGATACATCTGTCTCAACACGAGGGTTATTTCAAAGAGGAAACTGATTTCAAATTTAAACTGATTTAAATGTTGTCAATCCACGTGATTCCACCATAGAGATTTCTTTTGAAAAATTTTAACGATATCTCACAGTTCATTATTTCTCAGTAAGCTTATTAAGAGGTCTGCTACTTAGCTAAATCAGGTGTAGAACAACATTCAGGAAAAACTTACGCAGTTTCGTGACGTATTCACATAGGGATGTAAGCTCTAATATAAAAATATACAGTAATGACTACAGGCAGACATTCTCTCAGGTATTTCAGCCAGTCTTTACAAAAGTACCAAAACATCCCAAAAAGGAAGAGAAAAGCCTGGCGCTCCTGTCCCAGTTCCTCCATTAACTAGAGGAGACGATCGCAAATGTGAACCCTGAACCTGAGTCTCCCCATCTGTGAAACAGACGTGACAACACTGCATTCTTTGTACTGCAGAAGTACTAAAATCTTACCACACAGAATTTACCACTGGTTCTCCAGTTGTTAAAGGCCTTACTAGGTAGTACTAGGTTCCTAAATTCTGCTCCAAGAAATCCCACTCGGGGGCCCCGACAGATGTAGGAAAGGCCAAGACAAGCACCATAAGACTACAGTGTTTGGCATCTCCTTTCCCTCTCCCGTTTTCACACCAGGGGTCCTAGATTATCTGCTGTATAAACTGCCCTGCCGAAAAGTTGCCATGTGAAGATGACCACCGGTGTGAAAGAACCAAAAACCACTGACTTATTCCAACTGCTTCATTTTACAAAAATAAAACCAAAAAAAGCTAAATAACATTCTCAGCTTTAAGTAACTATACAGCAGCAGGACAGACAACTAAACCCAAGCCTTCTGTTTCCAAGTTTGATGCTTCTCTTGCTGTAGCACTCAGGACAGGTAAATGCTACATACCGACACAGAAATACTAGGCAGCTGTTCAAGTATGTATGGAAGACGTGACATCACCTGCACAGTATGAAAATTCCATTCAGCAATGTAAAACCGTGGCCCATACTTACATTCATTCTATAAACATGAAGTATCAAGTAGGTGCCACATGTTCAAAGTCCCAGATTAAACACTGTATAAAACTCAGTTACAAAAAAGTTGACACATCTAACTTTCACGCTGGAACAAAACAGTCCATGTTTCTATTGAAACTGAGGAATACCTAGGTCATTACTGCAGATGTTGTTTTTTCCCATGCAGGAGTAGCTCTTTACTTTCGGCAGTGAAGTAAATATCAATATATCTGTGTGGACTCAGTTTCTGAGTTTCCTCTTACTAATTTGCTCCTTCTCCTAAAAACTTGAGAAGCGCAACCCAGCTATTCATACCTTCAGGGACCTGCACCCTGCAGGCACCTCCCTGCTCGTCAATACATTTAACTTTTCCCCTTCCTGGCAACCATTCTGCAGCACACACATGCAGTGTCTCCCACCCTGGAGGAGAGAAGAAACCTTGTGCACCTATTTTCACGTGGCACCTGCATGTGTTTGCTTGTTTGTTGGTGATGGGGTCAAACCCCAGGAGTACACTGCCTAGGGTGGGCTGGAACTTGCTCTCTCCCTGCCTCAGCCTCCACGTGTGCTGGGATTACAGGCTTTCACTGGACCTAGCTCAGCTGTCCTTTCAATGTAAATGTTTTTGGAAGGACTCGCCTGAATCACCATGGCTGTCCCACACCTGCCTCTGCCCCATCTATGGTAGAAGACAATCTCCTGGCTCTTTTGTCTAGGATACCGGGAACAAGGACCTGTCCTACCACTGCTGTGCCCCGGCACTACCATATGTCTAACTGAGTAAATATTTGTTGAGTGACTAAGTCAGCTAGAACTGCATAGTGGTTAAGTGATTCTATAACATGTAGCTTGCCAATTTCTCCGATATTTCTGAAGGATGAATCACAACATATAGTAACCCTTACTTGATCCCAAAGTAAGCTACTTCAATCACCATTCGAAAATATTTGTAATGACCCAGAATGCTAGAGTAAAGTTAATCTATGAATGTAATGTAATCTCCACCAAAGTCGCAACAGGGTATTTTTGTGTAACTTGGCAAAATAACTCTAAAATCTATTTTGAGAATAAATATTTTACAATAAATTGGAAAATCTGACAAAGATGAATAATGTGTATAAAATTGCACCATGAGATGTAAAAATTGTGTTACAAAATAACAGTAATTAAAACAGCATGAATCTGGCACAGGATGAGAGATCAGAAACAAAACAGAAGGTTCAGAATTGAGCTCAAATGTATCTGGAGATCTTCGAAGTAAAATGAAGGTGAGAAAAAGTGGTTATTCAATAAAAGATAGTGGGACAACTGCCTGATACATGCTAAATTCCTAAGTACCCCTCCTTTATTTCTTATAATAGATTTTGCATACATTCACAATAGAAAATAAAGTACTAGAAAATATTTTTCTAGCCTCAGAGTAAGGCCTTCTGAATATGTCAGCAGAGTTATAGTCATAAAGAGAAGCACTGGCAGTTGAGACTCAACTACTTAAAATTGAATACATATATACATACATACATATATATATGAAACAGAACAAAATAAAACTAGAAACACTGTCAACAAGATTAAAAGCAAACAAACAAAAACACCTAGCAAATAGCTTGGCCACATACATATGACAAAATGTTATGAAAAAGTTAGGTTCAATCAACAGGAAAGAGAACAGCCACATATACAAATAAGCAAAGGAAACAGATAATCCTCAAAAGGATAAACATAAATGATGAGTCAACACATGAATAAATGAGTATCCTCATAAGTAAACAGACAAATGCAAGTTAAAATAGCGAATTTACCTATAACCAGCTAAGATTACAAAGACTAGCAACACATGAGGTTGGCAAGGGGATGAAAATGGAAATCTTATGCGCTATTATTTGAGAGAGATAAATGGAGCAACATCTGTGGGAGTTACTTTGGCATCTAATACACAATATCCATTAAGGGAATACCAGACAATTAATACATTAAAGGAATTCTTTTCAGTCATTTATAATTGAAAATGTCCATCAATAGATTATTGAATGTGCTGCCATTGATCCATACAAGGCACCACTGTGGGGAATCTACTTATAGATTACTAGAGTTCTGAATATCTGCAGCATGTCAAGTGCGGAGGGGCGGGGGGAAGCCTACAAACTACGGTATCTCCTCAGTGTTTCTTGATTCAGTCTCTCACCCCATCATCATTTCTCTGCAACATCTTCGTTTTTCTGGTCCCACCTTCCTCTTGGTCTTAGTCCTATTGATTTTCCACATGCAGCCGTAGGGACAGTTCTACAATGCTAATGTCTGGTTGACTTATTATCTCTCTATCTAAAAAGTGTATCAGCTTACCTGGGCTCAGTTCGCGGCTCCTTGCCTGACGTGATGGCTGCTTGCATCTCCAGTCCTCTCTTGCTTCTCCTCTTGCGCAAGCTACCACAGCCTTTTCTTCCCATTCTGCCACTCACCCTTGATCACTCCATCCGTGATCCTTTGCACTTGTTATGTTGTAGCTGAAACTTTCTTCCTACTCCCCATCTCTCCGTACTTTACTGTTTACATTCTCTACACCTTTTTGCTCCCAGTGCAAACACCATTGCTTCAGATAAGTCCTTCCTGTCCATCCACCCTAAATCAGCTCCTCTATGTTCTCACAGCTCTCTTCCTTCTCCTCAGTCACCTTATCACAGTCTGCAACTGCGTGTTTGCGTATACATCATGATTATTCATCTCTCCAGGCTGAGTACAAGGGTTATGTCTTTTTTCTCCTCTTCATATCCCTACTACATACTAAACATGTTTTAGAAAATGACTTGTATCAAGCATCAAAACATCTCTTAAGGAAAGGAAGGAATGAAAGAAGGCAGGCAGGCAGGCAGGAAGGAAGGAGGGAAGGGGGAGAGGGACTTTTTCTCTCTCTGCTGATCTATCACTTGACATCAATAAGGAATAGGTGAACAACAGTAAGAACCTAATTATTACTTTTTAAAAATTTGTATAATTCATTAAAATTTTGAACCATAAAAGTAATAAGTACTTTTTTCCATTCATCCCTTCCAAATCAAAGGATCAATGGTGTATTGTGTAGTTACTGTTTTTCATTAAAAACAAAGGATGGCAGACTCCATTCCCTGTAAGATTACAGTGAATTGTGGAATTCTGAGGACAAGAATCAAACCTATCTTAAATGGGGAACTCTGATTCCCTAAATGTTTTCAATAATGAAGCCTATTGTATTTTTCTTTCACATACAGGAAATCAGAGATTCTATGTTGACTTGATGATTCTGGATTTCTATTTATCACTCTCCGTTACTGTTATCCTAAGATAGTTGCATTTTCTCGGGAAAAATCCACTCTAAATCAAACTAGGGGGAAATCGATTTCCTAGCCACCTTTATCTTATTCTAGGTTTTCCACCAAACATCACCATGTCCACCAAATCCAGCAAAAAGCAACCCAAAAAACCTCATGACAGATATTTTGCTCCCCATGGTCATCAAGTAGTTCCCAGCTACATTATGCACTTTTAAATTTGGAACTATATTGTCAATAATCACTGTCTATCTGTCCATGCAGAGAACTCGGCCTCCAAGGGAAGCCCAGGCATTTCCCCTAGCTGGGAAGGTGAGACATACTAAGGAAGGAGGAAGTCATGGCTCTCAGGATGGCAAACAGTTTTAATTTAAGAAATACACTGTGGATATTGGCATCAATTACACACTACATAATTGTGTATAACTATAGGCAGACTGACACCTATAGATAGTGGGTGAAGACTTATAGTCAATATTTAGTCAAGAGCTATAGTCACTTTATAATGTCTTTGGTTTCTTTTAAAGGTTATTTTCCACTTGTGTTCACAAACTCATGTAATCTTCATCCTCAACAATTTTGTAAAAGTGGTTTTATTGTTTGTTTGTTTGTTTGTTTGTTTGTTTGTTTGTTTCCCCCTGTGGTACAAGGGGTCAGTCCTGGGCCTTCACAAAGAGCTATGTCCCCAGACAATTTTTAGTTTTGATTCTGAGGCTGAGTCTTGCTAAATCAGTGAGTAGCCGAAACTGAGATCAAACTTTTGGTTCCCCTGCCTCAGCCTCCCCCAGAGTGCTAGAATAACAGGTCTGTGCCACCAGGACTGTCTAAAAGTAATTTTTCAAAAAATGTATTTCAAAGAGTTGATATAGTAAAAAATAAGCCTGCATATGAATTCATACACATAATATAATTGAAAAGGTAGACTTCCATTGATAGTTAGCAAAGCTTCAGGAGGTCAGTCAACATTTCTGGAACTGATATTCCTTACTTGTTAGAAGAAAAGAACAAAGCTAATCAAATTAGCCATAATTCTCTAGCCCCGCCCCCTTCAAACAGTCTTGTGATTTATGTTACAATATGTTTTGTTTCAAAATATGTACCAGATCCTACTTTTGTATTAGGCAATTAAGTTTTTCATTCCTACCCACTTTCTCTACCTAACTGAATTCCAGGACCTTGAGGACAAGGGTTAGCTCCAATTCATCTGTACCTTCTCTGTATACGAGTGCTATGGTTTGCTCCCAAAACTCATTTAGGATTTTAATCTCCAAACTCACACCTTAGTGGCATCTTTTATAGGAGTAGAGCTTACTCCAACTACGATGTGTAGAGTGAGACCTAGGGAAAGTGAGTAAGCTTAGATATGGTCATATGGAAAAAGCTCCCTGAACTGAATCCTGGTAACTTCATAAGAAGGACAGGTGCTAGACAAACGAAGACGTATATGCTCCCTGTCTCTTCACCTGTGAAGCTCTGTGCCTCCCAAGGACTCTGCCAGCAAGAAAGCAACATCAGATGAAGCCCCTAGATTTTGTACTTCTATAACTATGAGCCAAAAAATTTTTCTTTGTAAAGTAGCCTTCCCCCAGGTATTCCATCATGGTAACTAAAACACACTAATACACCTAGTAAGAGATTCTGAATGTTTAAGTGTTCAGAAGAGATACCAAATCAAACAAAAGCAGCCTGACATGCACAGCAGTGGGCTGAATCACACCCTCCAAAAATTCATATATCACAGTTCTAGTCTTCAGTACCTGAGAATTTGTTCTTATTTGACAATAGTCATTGCAGATGTTACTAGCTCTTACTATGAACCTAGACAGTGGGCCCTAATCCTGTATAATTGGTATCCTTATAAAAATGAGAAATGTGGACACAGATGCACACCTGAAGGGTGAAGTTCATGTGAAAAAGAAGATTTGGATCCCAGTGATACTACCACCCACCCAGAACCATGCAAGGTTACAGAAACCACTACAGCTAGGACAGGGGGCTTAGAATTGATTCTCTTCTCAGCTCCCAGAATGAAGAAAGCTAGACAAATGCCTATCTTGAATATCGAGCCTCTAGAATGGTAAGATGACAGATTGCTGCTACTTAAGCCATTCTATGGAATGTGTTATGGCAGACCTAGCAGAAGAGACCACTTGCTCTGTCACCACTTGCTGCCTCCAGAGAATTAGAGTCCATGTGGCTTTTGTAGGTGTTTAGCACTGTCACTGAGAGAAATCCAAACTCCCTAAGTGTCACTAACAGTGCCCTCACATCGTACAGTCTATGCTTAACAACCTCTGCACGGTGTCTAAAGGTCCAATCTCCACTGGGCCTTAAGGTCTTTAACTTATCTTGGAACATCTCTCCTACTTCCTTGCCGTAACAAGATCTTCCTCTTCTTGGCTATCTGGCACCTGCACCCATCTTGCATAGATTCTGGTCCATCATCCACATCTCTCATACCACAAAGTCAAGGGTCTGTGCCAAGGCTACTCCTTCCTCTTCCCTTTGCAACATCTTCTGTTTCTTTAAGGTTCACCCTTGGCACTCCTGTGCCTCAATCACATGTTTCACATACACAAGACAACAAGGGACCAGACTGCCTGAATTTTTGAGCCAGACTTCAGCAAGTATCTTAAGCAAGTCAGTTGAAAATTCTTCTGTTGTATAAAATCCAAGTGTAAAAATCTAGAAGACGCTAGGAAGGTTACTTGGTTGTTGGTTGTCACTGAACTAACATAAGCGATTATTACAGACAGCAGTGTTTTCATCTGAGCCATGGATGGCCTTGGTCACATTCTAGGCTCATTAACTCACCTCCAATTCCAGAAATTAAAAAGAGCTCTTACCCTGATCGCAGTGTTAATGTTTTATTATCCACATGTCCTCTGTACTTTCACAATAAAGTCAAGTTTATTACTAAAAATAATTTTGTTCAAATGTCCTCATTATTAAAATTCTACAACCTTCCATAACTTCGATCCACAGATGCCATCCATAGATGGAGACCATCCTTTCCAGTCTCATCTCCCTGTAGCATTCCTCTCTCCAAACCTATATTCAACCATATAAACAGTGCTAGAGAAAATTACAAGGGCATTTGAACTGTCACTGTGGGCTTGGTATACTTCCCTCCTTTCAGTTAACTGTCTACACAACAGTAAGACAGTTCCTTCTAACGCATTAATACATATGACTCTGAAGATTCCCACTAGCTGAATTTGCTAACAACTGTCTTTGGCAGCTGATTCCCAATCCAATCCCTAGTCACAATCGTTAGTCTCAATAATGGAAATCTGTTTCAAGAAGCAAATGGGTACCCTTTGAGGCTTGCTTGTGCTTTCAGGGTCTTTCCTGGTTTCCTGAGACAACAAAAAATCACTCCTGGTAAGTGGTTATTCTATAAAAAAAGGTTAGTTTCTTTTTTAAAAAGAAACAAAAGTTTAAAAGTAATCATGTACTTTTCCAATAGTCTTAGAAACTACCTCCCTAATACCGGGCACCCATCTCACATTGAATTCTTATTCTCTACTCTCCCCCTGTGGGCAGAGAATCCACAGACTCTGTCTCTTCTCTCTCTCTCTCTCTCTCTCTCTCTCTCTCTCTCTCTCTCTCTCTCTCTGTCTCCCTCTCCCCACCTCTGAGTGAATGTGTATGTTCATGCACACACACCTTATGGAGAGATTTACATCACTGACATAATAGAACAGGTATTAGTGGAGACTCGACTCACTTTTACCCTGGTAGCCTCTCGTAAACTAAAAAAAAAGTCCTCTCATACTTAGCAGGCACTGCTAAAGTTGACCATTTTTTCTTTCTGAGAAAGTATTAGCTTTTTCAGAAAAATCATAGTCCAAGTTAGAAGTCATAAAAATTATTTTCAGAACTCACCCTTTGTAGCCATTGTTCTAAAAATAAGTCATCTAATTTATTAAAGATTAAATTTTAAAAGAGCTAATGATACCTTCATCTCTTCTTCCTTTTTCCTGAGCCTACCTTTTATCTGTCCAGAAAAATGAAAACATTCTGTACACTTTCTTCCAACTCAGCCTATCACAGCCCGCTGATACTCCAAAACCAGCAGTGACTCCGAAGAGCCAATGTCATCTCTGCTCAGAAGCTCTCCCACCAGATGCTTTGGCTTTGGCCTAGCATCTGCAATCAGCCCATGGTGTGACTTGCTGCAGGTGAATTTTTAGGAAAGCTAGAAGATACCTCCACGTGAAGTAGGTAGGCACTTCACCCCACAAACCCAGGTGCACAAGCTGAGTCTCCATTCTGCACAAGTAGCAGGCAGTTAATTCCCAATAATCAGCAGCTCAACATTCCCTGGGAGTGACCTAACTTTCTGGGACGGGGTATCTCTCATCATGGTATAATATTACTGAGGACCTTTGTCATTCGCTTGCGAAAAATCCCCCCGGGGCATCTCTTACTGCTGCATTATCCCTTCAAACCTGGCTGTTCTCTCCACTCTGACCCTCAGGACCAGAAGTGTTTGGCTTCAATGGCAGGATGGGGCACCAAAGTCTCCGAGAAGTTGTTCCTAATCCTACTCACCTACATATAACACACTGCCAGTTCCCCTGTGGGGAGGGGAACCACTAGTCCTATGGACACGTCACCTAGGAATATGGGAAGCAGATCATTCCTGATCTCAGTGTCTTCAGGACTCTTGGGGACTGGCCACTTCCCTGAAATTTCTCTGGGTCCCACCTCCACTACTGCTTTTCTCGCTTCCTCTCTCATACTTCCCACCCACATAAACTTTCCAAACTCCAGGAAATATTATGTTGCAACAGGGAGAATAGCTCCCCACACCTCCTGAAGCTTGTTCTGAGTGCTCTGGAGTCCTCTTGCTTTGGTGAGGTTTACAGACTGCCTGTTGTATCCCAAGACTCTTCCTATAAGGGTCTTGAGCACTTGAGGCCAGACTGCGGCCTGGACCCCTCCCAGCCCGCTGCCTGATTGGCTTGTCAGTGCTTGATCACCTTATGCAGCACGCCACTGTTCATTTCCCTCTGTGTGTCCTGTGTGTCTATCACAGCTCAGCTCACCAAGTTTTTTGCTTTTTGTTTTTTGTTTTGCTTTATTTGCCTGTTTATTGTGTGCCTCCCGACTGGAGCGTAAGTACTAGGGGGGCAGAGACTCTGTCTTGTGGTTAAGAGCATGGATTTCGGAGGCAAACTACCCAGATTCTAATCTCAGCTCTGCCATTGACTTGCTACACAACACTGGGCGCATTACGTCCCTGTGACTTACTTTACTCATTTGTACAAGGAAGGAAACACCTCAGCGTGGTTATGAGAATTATATGACTCAATGCCTGGCATTTGGTAAGTGTTACGAAGTATTTATTGGAAAAATATCTAACAACATAATGCCTAAATCATACTGGATGCTCAGAATCAATTTCCTGAATGTTGAGAATGAATGAAGGAGTGAATGCAGCAACTCTAAACACACACGTGATCTTTCACCGGTGACCCACCTGCTCAGCCAGCTAAAGCACAGCTGAGGGAAGTCGAGGTCATTTGTTTGACAACTAAAAAGACTGGCACATAACATACTGCTCCATGGCACTACAGCCCTGTATAACCACCTGGAGAGTGAACTGTGTTGTTCACAGGCTGTACGAAATAGGAGAGTCTCAATGAGTCAATGTCCATTTTTCACAACAGGGAGACAAATCACATGCAGGACATGTCTTATTTACTGTAGTTTTATAATTTCAGCTGCTTCATAAATGATACTTCTTGCTTTTAATTACCTATAAAAATAGCACCATTTGCAAGCACTAATACTGGAGCTTTAAAAGAATAACACCAATTTATGGTCTTTTAAAATCATGTACATATGTGTAAAATTAATATTTTATATGCACATAGTGTACATATTTACCCACTTATCTGTCCTGAAAATCAAATGTAAGTCAAGTATGTCAGGAATAATCCAGGTAATATCTGAAAAACCTTCTTGTCTACATATTGACTCATTTGCAGTATATACAAATAAAGAGTTTAAGATGACATAAACATGATTTTACAGATGATTCATGACAAATTTAGGATTGTACTCACCTATATAGCACAGACCCTGTTTTATTTGCTGTGTGGGCTTTAAAACTCATGTGCGTGCGCGTGTGTGTGTGTGTGTGTGTGTGTGTGTGTGTGTGTGTGTTGGTTGTTTTTGTTTTCTTTGCTTTCTTATCTCTCTACTCTAGGCCCCCATAAAAGAATCATTACCTAGTGTGACACGGACAGATTACTATATTGGAACAGAGAAATGAGTTAGATGGATGTACTTACTATGGGAAGAGTTAGCCTACAGAGGTATGTTTGAGAAACCAGCTCTAATCATCAGGTCAGGCAGATTGCTCCCCTTGGCCCTAAGACATGGGGGATAAGTTATGCTACGCTTTTTGGTATTCAAGCAAATGACTCTGGTCTTCCTCAGCTGTCTTTAGCTGGCAGAGCAAGTGAGTCACAGGTGAAGACCCTCCATTTGCTTGGCGTTGTAATACTCCCTCATTCCCTCATTCCCTCATTCAGGAAGTTGCTTCTGAGCCTCTTACTGCCCCGTTCAGTCTGCTATAGCTCTTAAGGAACACAGGGGTAGTCACTGGTAAATGAGTCTCTTAATCAGTTTATACCATATGTCTTAGTCAAGCATGAAAAACATGAAATTTATCCACATGGCTAACAGAATGGTATAGGGTAGACACTTGTATGACCAATCCATGAGATTCTGACACTGACTAAAATCATGTAGTATTTACTCTTCATTCAATCTTGGTCTTCAGAGGGGTTCACAGAGCACTGGCAATGCAAAATACCCTACAGAGCAAGAGGTCCAAAATGATTACTAAGATGGATTTGCCCAACAGCACAATGTCCTACAGTCCACATTAATTCCATGAAATATTCAAGTAGCTTCTTTTTTCTGTTTCCCATGAATCTCATGTCCCCATTTTGAAATCCAAATGGGCATAAGGCCACATATAGAAATAATATTTCCCTGTTACACTTGATTTGGTGGCAATTCCATGATTCATTTCATCCAGGCAACTCCATCTACATTTCCTCTTTGGCCAAAAATCCCATCATGTTTTATTCAACTCAGTGGATCACGATACACTGCCATATCATTTCTCCACTGGAAATCATACCAGTGTCATTATTTTTTTTCATGGAAAGACAGTCTTTACCCTTTACATATTGCTCATCTCCCCCATCAGAGCCTCTTCTCCACCTTTGCCTAAAACTGCTCATCATTCCAATAAATTAATATTCTGGAATGGAGAAAAATAACCTCAGTCTTAAGAATCAATTCATGATAATTTTAAATAAGCCTCTTCTTAATTGATGAGTATATTGCAAATTGCATACTTTGGTTTACTGTGTAAGAAATACAATTAAATGAAGGCAAAGCTGGTATATGACTCATGGATAATGAAATGAAAACAGTATCATCATTAAACACCAAAATAAAGCCATTGATTCCGTGTATTATTCTGTCAGTTTTAATTGAACTGCATTTCCCCTTTCAGTTCTTAATTATGCAGCTCATGCCGAATCTTTACTTTTATGCACAGAATCGGATAATGTTCTCCTCCTCCTTACCTTAGAGTCTAAAAATATTGGCTTACTGAGAACAGAAAAGTCTTTGTTGTCCTTAATTAAAGCAGAAGACCTGCTTTTATCCCGAGAGCTGAATGTGTTGCTGTACTGTGAGACTGTTACCTGGTAAAGGGACAACAGGGCTGCTTCTGGTTGCATGTCGCTCTCCCTGACCTGTGGTCTCAGCTTCTCTCCAGATTCTATCAGGGAGGAAAACCGTGGCATGGTACCGTCTGGCAAGAAGGTCCGGGGCTCTTTTGCAGCCTGCTAATGAGCTTCAACTATGGAAACTCTGCCAAGTCTAGACAGCACAAAGTGAAGCAGGCACTGTTTAACTTGGAGTACGTAACAGTGAGATAACAATCAATCTAAAAATCCCTTCTTCAGTTATCTTACCAAAGACACAAGGCAAAAGCAGGGGTGTCTTCTCTATTATGTGCCACATAACTGAGATGATGGGCACATGAAAACAAGCAAAAAGACATGGCATGCCTACCGGAGCTACGTCTGAAGGGAAGTCTGCTATCATGGCGTGACTTCAGTTCAGAAGAGGCAAAGGGAACACTGTTCCCACTCTTCTCTATTCCCATACATGTGTTGACAACTTCTGAAGTACTTCGACTGGGTTCAAGTTCGTGCACCACTCTAACACCGGCCTAATTTTATTTCTAGTTTTCAACTCACAGGAACCAGCTGTTCCTGTCTAAAGATATCAAAAGATAGCAGTGCACAAGTTATTTACTTTGGAACACACAAAGAAGGGATTTTTTTTTTTTTTTAATGTTCAGCTAGGACAGTGTCACACCAAAAAGCTACTTCAGTGAATATACTTTGAAATTGAGAACCAAGGGATTAAGTAGGATCAAACTTTGATGTCTCCAAGACATTCAATATGAACTGAATAAATAAAGACTGAAAGATTCTCATGATAGGCTGGAAAGCCCAGGCAACTAGGGCCTGTGTCACGGTAAGATGTAAGTGGGGAAAAAGAAGTGGCTGCTATTTCGCCATACCCTTCAAGCTGACACAGTGGCCTTCTCAGGCCAAGAACATAAGATGTGACCCATCAAAGCCCCGCTACTCCTGAAACGCCTCCGGCTCTGACACATCAGTCTCCACCCTCTTGAACTCATTTTATCTAAGCTTAAAATCATCTGCCAGTATTTCCCTGGGCACTGTGCTACAAAGCATTCTAACAAGCTTAATTCAATTCCATTTCATTTTTATTTCTCAACCTATCCTTTGATGGGAGAGTGGAATCAAAGAAAAATGCCTGGGAAATGAGAAGGAGGATATAGCATGGGCAGAAGAAATTTACATTCATTGAGTTCCTTATATGACATAAGTACTGTTGGCATTTTTATATCAATTACCAATTTGGTTCTATTTTTACATCATGATACACACACACACACACACACACACACACACACACTCATATGCGCACTCACACAGACAGTAGGAACAAGATAACGTGACTTACATTCTAGACTACTAAGGGTTAAATATAAACACTGGAATCTGGATTTTTAAAATAATATTCTGGACTCAGATTCTGTATTAATACTGACAGGTAGTTCTATGTTCACTGTTTCTAATGTTGCAAACTAATGCTTATACTACAATAACATCTATCTTAAATCAATTTCCTGCAAATGCTTTTCATAGCTGTATTTATTAATAAATTAAAAGATAGCATATTTGATAACTGTGTTTTTGGTTCCATAAGAATTCATAGAGGCCCAAAATAAAGATTATGAAAGAGATAAAATGTGTGTTTGCAAGAGGCTCTTTTTCAGAAGGAGTTGTGCAATCATTCTTTTACTATTAAAAATGGAAAGTCATAAAACACAGAGATTATAACAAATCCTTAGCACAAATTCACATGTAGACTGCCTGCCAAGATTTTAGTGAAGGAGAATAGGCTGACTTATCAAATATAATTGAGGGAATATTGACCAAGGGGTGGTTTGTCTAAAGGGCAATCAATAGAACATAAGGTTCAAGATACAACTCTGTCACACTTTTCTCCTGACATTCTTTGAGAGGAACATCCTCCCTCACCTTGCCTTGTAAAAGAGAGAAACAATTATCAAAATGTCTAGCTGGAGCCTACACTCAGGGTTTAGGGATCTAAGAAATGCAAAGCATCCTGGTACTGAAGGAAATTTTGGAAGTTAGACTCCAAATGGATTTCATGCACCTGGGGATCGAGCAGGGTGCTCATGCCGGAAGAGGTCCATTCCTCATTAACCTGGGCCTCCACAAAGACTCTGAAAAGATTCACTGAACTACTTACCTATGAGTGCTTGACAACACCAGAGATTAAAAACTGACATATACTGAAGAAAAAAAAAAAAAGAAAGAAAATCAACTAAAATACATCATGGTGTACATCCCTATTTCTTAATGTCATCTTCCTTAATGAGCCAGATTTTCTCATGGCCTGAAGTTCCCTGTTTGTAAGTGAAGCACCATATGAATAGCTTGTTTGATAATATTGTGATCTAGGGTTAATACCTAACTACTAACTGAAAAATAGAATTCCAGGTACTTTAACCTGAGAAAAGTTCCATCGGGGTACTATTTAGAAAATTCTCTTTAAGGCTTATAATAAAGGAGTAACTCAAGTGCTGGAAGAACCTGAGCCAATGAAGAAATTAATGTGAAAACAATCTATCCCTTGAGATAAGCTATTTTATGTTTTAATATCAAAACGTTAATTTTTTACATCAGAAAAGTTATTCCTAGTGGTTGGAAAAATAAATCCATATTATTCTGCATTCTGAAGCAGTTCAGATGAATTTAATTAGAATATCTGCAAATTTATGCAGCTTTCTACATATTAAAGTCCCCACCATTGTAAAATACTTATCATTCCTTTATTTTTACCAATCTGTGTTAATCAGATTGATATGACATAAATTTTAACCATCATTTTTATGATTCTAAAACATAAAGATATTATAAATTGTGTCAAGATGCACTGGATTTCAATACTTTTCTACTGACCATCAATTCTGAGTTATGGAAAGGGAAATGATTGTGATCCCAGTCACTGGCTTCTTGTTGCTAGTTTTGTTTTTGTTTTTGTTTTGTTTTGTTTTGTTTTGAGATTTCCATGATGATCCTTGCATTTGTGGGATATTAAGGAAAATTTTTACCTTGGTGTCTCTTCATAGAGAATTCACTGAGTCATGTAAGCAATTATGTTAAAAGTAAGGTCAATTTGTTTTTGCAACTGAGACAAGTAGAAAGTAGTGTTTTGTTGTAGTTAAATTTACAGCCAACCTTATTAGTAAGGAAGGCCGGCTCTCACCTTTCTTAGGTCACAAAGTGCGCAAAGGCAGAGAGGTTGTACTTCTGAGAGGCGGTGCTAGGACTGCTCCGAGGACTGAATCCACGTTCGTATAACTGCTAGGAAAGAGCTCTGTCACTAAGCTAAATTTCCAGTTTTTCTCTTTTAAGACAAGGTCTCCCTAAGTTCCCCAGGCTGGTATTGAATTTTAGATTCTTTTGCCTCAGCTTCCAGGGTAGTTAGAATTACAGGCATGTGCTACTGTTTCTCTTTTAGTTTTAACCAGCACCCTGTGTAAGATCAGGGTATCAAGCGAATGAGTAATTTCCACTTCAGCTGTATAACAATTCAAGGGGTTAGCCATTACTATTAAATTAAAAATAGTTATAATATCTCAGGCTGAGGATAGAGAAAAGGGCCTCTAATCCAAGAGTCAGTACTATTGAAGCCTCAGTCACATCACTGACCAGGCATGAACCACTGGACAGTAACTAAACTAGTCTTAGGCTTAAGTTCTGCATGGGTAAAATGGGTTAATAGCATTTATGCTGGCGTGTTATCATGAGAACTGGATGAAATAATGTGTGGAACTAGTCCACACTCTGCCAGTAAAGTCTGAAGTATAGAGATTAAAGCCTTAAAAATGGAACATGCACAGAGACACTTTTCTTGGCAATTAAAAAATGGAACGTGTGCCTAATTTTCTAAAATGCCATGTCAACCTTCAAGAAATTGTCATAAACAAACCCCACCTACTTTTAGCAACAGATTGTCTATTTCTCAAAGTGTCATTCTTGCACCAAAGCATTGATGTCACTTGGAAACTTTTTAAGTAAAAAGTCTTGGACCCTATCTGAGGCTAATTGAATGGGAAATTTTGAGGCCCAGGAATCTGTGTTTTACAAGCCCCTCAGAGGAGTGCTGCACATGTTAAAGGCTGCAAAGCACTGCTTTAAGCCTTCCTTCAAATGTCAGCATGACCTCTTAGGCCACCTGTTTCTCATGGGGCCATGTAGAAGCTCCCTTATTTGCCCATGAGGACATGGCGAAACAGTAGATTTGCTGAATAATGAGCCTACACTTCCTCCTTCTTGGCATTCATCTCCTGTTCTTTATTCAGGACTGAAGTTCACACTGACCAATTAGTCAATGCTACAATTCAAATGGCTCCAGCTGTAACCAGAATTAACATGAATGCTTTCTTAAAATATTTGAGTGAGTTGGAACTATTAACTAGTAATTGAAAAGTAGGAACTACTAACTTTTAAATGAAAAATAGGATTCCAGGTACTTTAACCTGAGAAGAGTACCATTTCTTTTTAAACATCACAAATCTCTTCTTTGAAAAATTTAAATTTGGGCCTATTTTTTATTCAAGTATGAAGGTGAGTTTTCATGTGCTGTTGCCCTGCTATAATTACTTCATATGCTAAAGTACAAACACTACAAAAATTATAGTTTTAGACTTCCACAAGTTATAAGGAAGGAGGTAAAAGCAGATGTACATTTCACTGAAAACAACTCTTACCTGTTTATCAGTCACAATAATTCATTCATTGGCTGATTCTAAGACACTCATCAAGCACCTATTACATGCCCGGCATTGTTCCAGGTGTGGAAACAAGACCAATGTCTTAGTCACTTATCTCATTGCTGTGACAGAATACCTGATATCCACATTTAAGGGAGAAAAGATTTATTTAGCTCAGTTTCAGAAGGTCTCACACAGTCCACTCATAGGCAGCCAGCAACAGTGGAAGCACATGGCAGAGGCCACAGAGCTGCTGTGCATTGCAAACAGAAGCCAACTGAAGCAGGAGCCAAGTGGCTGGAGCTAGCTGATATCTGGAGACTCAGGCAAGGCCACAGCTTTCCCAGGAAGAAGCTATAACAATATTTCTTCTTCCTTCCTTTAATTACTTCAAGCTGTCTGTCAGGTTCCCAAACTAATAGTGGGTGCCCCATCCCTCACTTCCTGGCCCACAAGTCAACAATACACACCTGGAAACTGCGCTGGATGACATCCAATCTCAACAAGTCCACACAATCCCTCCGAATCAAGCCCCAAACATCCATCCCTTCCAGCAGGCTTTACCTCCCAACAATATCCAGTTCTGTAGTTAACCCACGAAATCCAAATATATGAAGCTTTTTGAACTATATCCAAAACATATGGCGCTTTGGGGAGACTCTCCAGATCCAAACTACAGCATATTGAAGGAAAATCTACTACAAACACAACAAGAAATCCGTAACTATAATGACTGCAGATTATATTAATTTTCTGTAAGACATAAAGAGGATGTTGTAATAGTTCCTGGAAAGAATGTCTTGGCCAGAGCCATTTAAGTGAAGAGAAAGTAGAGGATTTTAAGCATAAAGTTATTTCTTAAAGTAACAACTCATACTTTTCCTAGATACAAAAAAGCGAAAGTGAACCTACAAGAAACAAGAAAATATAATTAAATATATTTAAATGTAATTAAAATTTTCTTCAAATTCATGAAGCCTCTCCACAAAGTTGGAAAAACATTGAGTTATTGAGTAAGTATTAAACCGACATATGATATACATTACAGGCAGTCCAGTAAGAGATTCTATGAACAACAACAAAAAAATCCTCACCATTTTATACAGCTAAGATATACTGTATATAGCATGCACATACTCAAGATGAAATAAAAACTGTTCTTCATGGAAGAGGGGCTGGCAGCCCCATTTGTCACACATAGCTCTACCTGAATGCACTTGGTAGTTAGGGTACCTGGGCTACTTGGCTTTCTCCAAAAGCAAAAAAAAATTTTTTTTTTTCATTAAAATAATAGTTTTACAACTTGGAGAATAGAGCCTGCCCACGCAGAGAAGCTGAAGTGGGGGTGATGTCTTCCATGGTGGTTACATTTTGAAAAGATGGCTCCCATAACCATAAGAAAGACAGTCCTGAGTTGAAATCTACAATGAGGTTTATTTCTTTTAAAGATATGTATACGTTTTGAAGACACAGAGAAAGACCTTACAGCTTTTCTATATAAATTCTCTAATAGGAAGGGGGAAAATTTGTTCCCTAACCATTACCCTGAAACCCTAATTTCAACAGAGAAAAATTGATCTTTTTATCTTTGATTTCTCTTTGCCTTGATTAAATGAATGAACTAAAGCAACAGTGGCCAAACAATGCTGGGTTTTAGAATTACTTCTTGTAAATGCTCAGAAAAATGAAATCCTACAGAAGCATGTCATACGATACAGTTTAGATCTCTAACAAGGTATTTTTCTCTTTGACAGGATATGCAGTAAAAGAGACAATATCATTTTATGAGTCATACTTGCCAAAAATCTGTAACCTCAATTTAATAATGAAAAGCAATACACAAATCTAAATTTGGGTACATTACATAAAAGAATTGACCAAGGCATTTTAAACATCACAAAGTCATAAAAGATAAGGAATGAGGACCTATTGCAAATCTAGAGACAATCAATATATCAAGTAAGTACAATATGAGATTCTGGATTAGAGCCTGGACTGCAAACATTACAGGAAACTGATAAAAACTGAAGAAAGTATTAGCATAGTTAGTAGTATTCCATCAATGTCAATTTGCTGGTTTTCACTGAGTATGTATGTGAAATAGTAAAACTAGCTGGGTGAAGAATTTATTGGAACTTCAAAATTATTTTTGCAACTATGTCATAAATCTAATTTTATTTCAAAATATAAAACTGTTAAATTTTTTTAAAAGGTAATTAATGGAACTAGAGGAATATTATCTTGAGTAAAATAAGCCAGATACAGAAAAATAAATGTTGCCTGTCCTCACTCTTACGTGAAAACAAAAAAAGTTAAATTTGCAGGAGAGGACAGGAAATGGTCTCGAGACACTAGGAAGGGAAGTGGGGAGAGGTAACAAAGGGAGGTCAGAAAACTAGGTACTGAGATGCAGCCAGGAAAGAACAGTAAGTTCTAGGGTTCTACAGTATAACGGTGGGACTAAAGCTTATACCTTATCACACATTTTATAAAGAGGTAGAAAGGAGATTAAATGTTCCAACACAAAGAAATGATGACTGTTTAAAAAAACAGAAATGCTAATGATGCTGACTTTCACTACATAGTGGACAAACAAGTATCATACTATATCAATTATCACACTATGTTACATAAATACATACAAGAAGATCCTTTGGCCACTGAATAAAGGGGTTACAATCAAGCTCATGAGTTACTTTTAAAGTTGAGAATTTTAAAATTCTGAACAAAACATATGTAATGTCTGTGCATAGGTATTATCAAGGTGAAGTGAAACAACCGAATATACAAGGGTATTGGTTAGTACTAGCATAGATATTAATTAGTAATGTCTTCCCAAAACCTTACAACCAAGCATACAATCTGATCCAACAGTTTTGATTTAGGAAATCAGTAATATTTTCTTTCTTCCAGGTAACAAAACACATTATAAAACTAAAATGATTAAAACAGAATGTTAGTTGAGTGGAAAACAAAATAGAGAAACAGATTCAAATAAATATGACCATATAATGTATAAAGTAGATATCTAAAATCAATGGCAAAAAGATGGGATAGAAAAGAAATGCTTTAGGGTAATTAAATGTCTTTAGGAAGAGCATAAAATCAGATCACTTCATCATGTAACTACAAATAAACTTCAAATCAAATTAATTCCACAACTAATAGCCTTAAAAGAATATATGGAAAACTTTAAAAATTTTTGTGATTGGCCTTTTTCATCATAGCTAACTAGAACTCATAAATAAAATGACTGAAAATTGAGCCACAATTAAAAAGTATTTGTATGTAAAAGTATTTTAAGTAGAACTAAGTGATAAATTATGTATTTAAAGAACACATTTGCCAAGCATATATAAAACAGAGGGCTAAAAGGAAAGGAGGACCCGACGGGGCCGGGGAGGGGTTGGGAAGCAGACATGGTGTGCACCTGTACGGAATTCTCCCACCCGGCATAACCACTGCACATTGCATATGTGCAATAAAATGGGAGAAATAAAAATGAAGGAAAATTTTCTGTAAGCCAATAAAACATACAATTTAATAGAAAAATACACAAATGAGAAAATTCACTGAAACAAAGGCAAATGAACAGTAAACACTGAACAAATGGTCAGGGTTTTGAATTATTAAAACAGGAAAAATGAAGCTACATATAAATTTTTGCCTAGAAGACTAGGAAATTTTACTTGTCATGTTCAAAAGAATATGGAAAATAGAAATTTATGTTGTCATGGGGAGTACAAAACGATGCAACTTTTGAACAATAAATTAGTAGGATCTATTAAAATGCTTTCAAAGCTCCACATTATTCAGACACTGCTTTCCTAGCAAGCTATACTATATAAATGCCCAATGATCGCACAAAGATAAATGTTCAATGAACCTTGGGCAGATTTTGTTTATATTAAGAAAGCACAAACAAAAGGAACCTTCACCCAACAGCCCCTCTATGGGAGCAACAGCTGGGAGGACAGACTATGGCTCAGTTATAAGGTGAGACAGAACTAAAAAAATGTTTTAAAATAGCAGCAAGTAAATTATGACAATTTAAATAACATATAATAATGAAGCTCTTGCTTTAAATTAACACTGTAACGAGCTACACGGAAGCACACTGCAACCTTTAAAAACAATGCTTTAGAATATTTACTTGAGGGCTGGGGGAGTACTTGAGTGGTGAAAGCACCTGCTTAACATGAGCAAGGTCCTGGGTTCGATTCCCAAACACCGCCTAAAGATTACCTGGGCATAGGAGTGCCTCTCTACAAACCCAGCACTCAAGAGAATGAGGCAGGAGGATTACTGTGAGTTTGAACCCAGTCTAAGCTACACAGTGAGCTCAGGACCCGCCTGGGCTATAGAGCAAGATGCAGGAAGAATATTTACTTAAATAGGAAAAGGTTCAAGGGTACTGATTAGAATGAAGTTACAGTACCACATGCTCAGTGGAACGCATTTTATTCTCCGGACTATACAGTACACGAACACGGCCATCAATGGGTGAGGTAGGAAAAGGGGTTATGAGATAGGTTCATTTATTGTTTTTATTTATACACGATGGGAAGCTTCTCTTGGGGAGACATAAACAAACAGCTCATCCCAGAAAGGGCACAGCCAACAGACCCACAGAACAATCCTGTCAAAGCCCATCTTGGCCAACCAATGAGTATGGGTGACTCAGCAGCAGTTGCATCACTGCAACACGCACCCCAGCCTAGAAGACAACTCACAAACGCACCTTGGGGGCAGCTGTTGCTGTCTCTCAGAACTCGTCTTCAGGGCTGACCATAGCCTCGACACCCTGAAATACCTGAGGTGTAGGGTCCCCATGCATGCCAGGGGGCCTTGCCACGAGCCCCACCTACCAACCCACCTAACAACCACGTGGCCACACACTCAGACCCCCGGGGCTCCACATGGCCACTCCTGTGCACACGTGTTTTGTTCACCTCTCGTGAGCCTCCCTCCTCTCCAGGTGGGTCAGAGGACTGCTACACAACACTGTATTTCCCAGTTTCTTCAGTGCTGAAACTTGTCATTAGGCAAAATTTAGCCACAAATAAAGTCAAATGAGTGGGAATTCCCGGACTAAGACAGAGTGCTTCATTTTATCTTTCTCTCCAAATCACAACTACTTAAAAATAATGAGTAATTTAAGCAATTTATGCATAAAATGAAAAAATTTTTACTTGTGTCTCCAAAGCACCCACTGAACCATCCACAGCTAAATCTGCTCGCCCCTACATGGTGGAGCCAGGGGTGACTGTGGAGTGTGTGCCTCGTGACCCATAAAATCCACATCCCGCCACCCTTCAGCCCAAGGGTTCATAGGGTGCAGTGTGAGTGAAGTGTGCTAAGCCTGGGCTCAGGAAGCTGTCACTTTAGGAAATGGGGGGCCAGGTATTTTTTTTTTTTTGGCCAAAAAATGAGCAGATGTTCCAGTGCCGCATGTAAAATTGTTCTTCAATATAAAAGCTCAACTGCAATGAGAAGAGTGCCCTGCGCTAAGGGTTTAAAGTTATAAGCCCGTGTGGCCATGCGTAAAAACTCGTGACAACTGTGACCATCCCAAGGCTTCCCTCTGAATGGGTCTTTTACTCCCATGAGTTAGCACAGTGAAAGATGCTCTGCACCGGTCTGACATCACACTAGAGTGACAACACACAGTTCTGCTGACACCACTACAATGCACTGGAATATATTTTTTATAACCTTGGTAGGTGTTCTGAAAGGACCCAACTGGTGATTTTTTTTAATTACAGGAAAATATCCACAATGAATAGAATACAAAAGAATTTAAGTATGCTAGGATAAAATGGGAATCTACTTAAAATGTGATGATAACTTGAAACATATAAGTAGAAAGGCATATTCAAAGGGAATACACAAAACACTGTTCCTTGCCATAATAATGCAGAGATTCCATACATCTTAATATATAATACAACAAAGCAAGTTAGTTTGCCGGGAAATACACTCATAAAAACCTCAGCAGGTCAAGAGAAATGTATCTGTATGTAGGCACGGTTTCATTTTCTGTTGTCCTCGCGCCTCTGCTCTCTGTCCTCATTTGAATTCTTATAAATGAATCTTCTTGAAGATGTCGGGGTCCTTGCATTAGATTTCAGACACTAAATATAAGGGACTATCAAATGTTGGTGTGATGGAATTATGGATACTATGGGTTAAAATTAAACCAGTGGGTAACCAGACACATAAGGATTAGATGCCAAACTAACGGACCTTGAATCCTGAATATTTACATGTATGAAGGTCTGAGAGTCTGCTCTACAAAGCTTGACTGAGAAACTGAGAAGACAGAGACACAGAGGAAAGCAATATCCATTTATCTCAGCCATGTGAATGTGTGTGTTTTCTATGTCTCTCACATTGTGCACAACAGTAGGTCCAGAAGAATTAAACACATTAAGGCGTTTTATCCTTGCTAGTTTAACTAGATTTAGTTACTAATAGATAGCAATTTAAAATAAAGTACTGAAATTAGTATTGAGTCCCACTGCATATAAGTACCAGAATGAGTGATTTAGGATTATCTGTACTGCTTTTGCTTTTACACACACACACACACACACACACACACAATAATATCAAGAATAAGTCATTAGTGAAAACATGATAGAGGAAAATTTGAGTTTTAATTTGATTAATGTATGTGACTGCAAGAAGCTACTTTTTAATTTAAAAAAAACCATACATTTTATTGTTTCGACAATTTTAAGTGTGCAGTTCAAATGCACGTTTTTGGACAAACATCACCACTATCCACCTCCAGAACTATTTTCTCTTCCTAAAATGAAACTCTATACCCAATAAAATAATGATTTCCTATGTGAAAAAGTTCTAAGCACTGGAAAAAATATTAAAATATTACCAAGTCAAAGTTAGAATATAGAAGAAGGAATCTGGTGTGATATGTTTCCTAAATTACTGACCTAATAACATCTTGTGATGCTTGCCATGCTGTAACTAGGAATAGTATCTAATTATTTTCCTATAACTCCATACACCAGGAAAAACTTATTTTCTGAGCCCAATGGACCCTTGTGATTTTTCTGAGGGTCTCACTTTCACCCTTGTGTTTCTGCAATATGTAAGTCATTTTATAAATAATAATAGAAGAATAAAGGATGAAAAACATTTAAAATTTCAAAAAAATTAAACCTAGCAATCATCATTGATCAGCTGTATTTTGGTGTATGAAGTCATGAAAGAGGAAATAGTATTGTCACACATCTTTTTTGTGACTCTTGTCACAAAACATTAATATTTGTGTATGAAGGTCCTTCCAGAAATGAAACTGAACAAAAATAATATTTGATTTTGAATCTGTAAATATACATACCAGAAAATACTGTAGAAATACACATAGAAATAGTAGAGATATATGTAGAAACACATAGTTTACTCGCAGATATACTTTGCTCATCTGTTTTTAATTTGAGAAAAGTTGCGTAGGCTATCACCATATGTAAACTTGTAACCTCAATCTTTGCTTATATAATCAGTTTCACAACCATCACACAAAATTACAATGTTATCACCTGCCTCTTTATATTTATCTTTGGAATCACCTTAAAATTTTGAACTAGAATACTCTGTTTCTTCTTTTGTTATTTTGGGCAGAAGATAAACAATTCAGAATTCCCAATTATCTCAATGAAAGTTAAAGCAGATCGCTGGAGATGGTGTCTTGAGGCTTCTCTAAGACTGTTCTTAAAAGGTGATGCCATACTTTTTTGTTTTTACAAAGTTAGGGCTTCAAATTTAGGTACTGCATGATTCTTATGTTTCTTATTATTTGAGTATTTAGTATAATGATCAATAACTAATTAAAGGAAAAATAATTTTCAAGATGATGAAGACGTACAAAGTTTCAAGACATAGAGAATGATAATAATATCATCATGTATCTATCAGTTACAAAAGAGTTTAATGAACCTATGTAATGCAAAATGTTTAAGATTGTAAGGAACTTTTTCTATTGAAAAGAATGGCAAATTTTCTCTTTGTTTTTTAGAAGCTTTTAAATAAAGATAAAAATTAAAAAGTATCATTTTTGTAAACAGTTGAAGCCACTCATAAACAAACTCTAAAAATCAGAAGTGATTTGATGGACCTCAATGATCTATCAGTGAAATACAGTCATTTCACATATATTTTCTATTACTAACATACTTTGAAAACTAGTAATGCTAGTTGTTTTTGTTAAGAATGTTTCCTTTACATAGCTCACTTAAAATAAAATGGCTTAAGCAAATCAATCTATCATGCAAAAGCAGCCAGAGACAGGCAATCTAATCTTAAGTGCAGCAGCAGCCTCTTCTTCTGAAATCTGGATCTTTCTATGCTTTGCTCTTCCATCTTTAGCATGAGTCTTTTGTTCTCCGGATTGCCTCTCTGCCCAATTTAATTGTTGCTCCAGCCATTTCATGTATATAAAAAGGAGAAATGATGAGTGGAGCTAGGATAGAAAATATTCATACCTTAGAATAATCAGCTTAATGACCATCTTTCCTGGATGCCACAATGGTGCTGCATTTAACTCACTGCCCATAATTAAGACACATGCAACACCTAATTGGAAGGAAGGCTGTGCCTTGTCTTTCAGGTGCTACGTTGCCATTATCAACAATGAAGAGATTGCTTGAACAGAGAATAATGTAACGCTGGATGTTGGATAGGCACGAACAGTTTATGTCACAATTACCAAAACAGAAAGTGACCAAGAACACGGAGAAAGCAATGGCACCTTTATACTATAAATACACACTGCTAATAACTGAAAATGGAAGCCTGAAAGCTTCTCTCACTGGATTAAAAGGAGAAAGCATTAAGCATCATAAAAATGTTAATCTATTTCTTTATTCAGGGCAAACACACTACAAGTAAGAATAATTGTTTTTCCCAATAATTAAAAAATGTCATGATCCAGTTCTATTTCTAGAAACATTTACATAGCACTTAAAAACCTTGACAAGATACGTAGGTGCACAAAATGCTAAACTTCATTGTAAACCTTAATTTTGCACTTATATATATATCAATAAAATGGGGGAAAAAAACACTTCCCGAATGACCAGCGGCGAGCACCACACATGTCGGAGAGGCTGGGCTGAAGTGATGAAACCGTGAAACAGGTGACACAAAATTGGAGAGTGGAGAAAAAAGACTTTGGTGGCTAAGTCAAAGAATTCTTAAATAGAACTTTGAGCTGTGCACCTTACAGTACATTTAGACATCTTCTAGTCATAAGAGCATAACTGCAGGACACAGTACGTGACAACTATGATTTAAGGGAGGAAAGGGTAGGTTTTTTTTTTTTTCTTTTAGCTTACAGTTTCTGAAGGTCTCAGTCCTTTCACGGGTGGCTGGAAAGGGTGGACGCACATGGCAGAAGCTTAGCTGCTCACGGCATGGCAGACAGAAGTCAAAAGAGGGAGGAAGGGCAGAAGTAGCATACACCCTTCCGTGTCATGCCTCAGTGATCCACCCCTTCCAGGTCAGCCTCAGTGTTCCACTCCTTCCTGATTAAGCCCCACTAATCTGCCCTTTCCTGGTCACATGCCCAGTAATGTGCCACACACAACTGGAATCAACAGCATGCCCCTAATCCACCACATGCCTGTAATCTGTAATCTACCACATGCCTGTAATCAGTAATCCACCACATGCTTGTCTTCCACCATACACCTATAATCCATCCCTGGCAACCAGGCCCCACCTTTTAGCAGCGCACAGAAGTCACAGGTAATCCAAAACACCCAAAAAACATGAGACTTCCGGGGCCCATTCTAGATCCAAACTATAACAGCAGTGCAGGAAGTCAAAAGAGTAACCTCCACGACTGAATCACCTTCCAAGCTTGAGGGTTTTAGAGAGCATTCCAGATCTAAACTGCACCAAACAACAGCTTCACAAAATTAAAATTATTTCAAAAGTAATATTGCCTATAAAAATAAATTCCTTTTACAAAAAAATCTTTGAAACGAAGTACCAATATCTATTGCTACCCTTCCAAAGCACTTTAATCTTGGAAAATGCTTCATTTTATAGAATTATTAGATAAAACTAACAATACAAATTGCCTTAATTTCCTCTATAGTTCCATAGGAAAAAATAACCATTTTTATATATTGTAAATGTCTATAAATTTTATTTGCTCACTTTTACCCATATACAACTCTTACTCATTATAAAAGAACCATGTCAATACACTTTTTCGTAAAAATGCACTCTATATAAAGAGCTCTTTGACCTTTCCCAGTCCTAGAGGGAACCACTGTCAGCTTATCATGAATTACTTGAAATCTTTACCTTTTTTTCACAGAGACATATGACATTGTATGGGATTTTGCCACAAATTACAATCCATATATATTATATTCTGTGTGATGCTATTTTAAAAGGATAAATCTTGATGTTCTCTGCACACAAAACTTACAGATCTATTGTCTCTTTGATTTTAAACATTACATGACATCTTCCCAGTTTGAGACAATAAAAATACAGTAAACATCTTTATTAATTGTTGTGTAAATATCATTATGCATATTCATTTGCATACAAAATTTCTTTAAATGACATATAAATGAGTATGCATTTAAAAATTAATTATTCTAAATTGCTACGCAATATGACTCAGTAACAAATCATAATAAGCTTCATTTCCTCACTTTCTATACAAAATACTGTCATCCTTTGCATCTTTATTCAGTCCAGAACAACCATTAATTTTTTGAAGTCACATGCAATATTTCTGAGAGTATTTTCTTCTTCAAGCTTAGCCCTCTGGTTCCCTCAGTCCACCTTTACAGGTCATGCTTTTCAGATCTTTCCCTATCTCAAATTGCCTCCTGGAGATGCTTCAATTTATCAATATCTTTCCTAAAAGGTATTTTCAAAAACTGTTTATAATAGTATTGGTATACTTTGACCTGACCTCTGTCCAAAATAAGACTATTATCTAGTTTGCTCTGTACCAGCAGACTCTCATACTTTCTGAGTCATTGTTCTCATTAGAAATCTAACAAAAGTTATGAATGCTTTCTGCTTAAAAAAAAAAAAAAATCCGTGTCATACAAGTACAGTGTCAGAGATTTCATGGACCAAAGACCCGGGGTTAATCGTTTGTTAATACAGATCACATTTGTATTTTAGTAGCAACATCATATTGTTAATTCGCATTGCATTTGCAATCAACTATATCTCAAGTCTTAGTCATAGTGAATATTGGAAAATTATATCCTTCTCAGCCTGTATTTTGAATACTTTCTAAGCGTAAGTGCTGAGTATTTGCATTATTTTCTTTAATGCCTCATCTTTTGAATTTCTGCCTAGTCCATCAGCCATTGAACTGCTTGGGAGCTGTAAGTTTGCTGCCAATTTATGAATGTATTTACTCATCTCAGTGAAAATGACTTAAGTAGGAGTGTAGTAACGTGCCATACAGTCGGAATACATACAGGTTTTTCATTTTTCCAACAAATGTTTTTTCGAATGATCATGTGATCTAGGCTCTGGAGTAACTATATTAATGCCTTAACATCTACTTATCTTCCCCACAAAGGTAGCACAGGTAAATTGATAAATGTTTTGCTGAAAATCAGGTGTAATTTATGCTTATTATCTCATGGTCTATCAAATGGTAACCTAAACATCAACAAAGGAAACAGTATTTGTTTGCATTGTCCTGGTTAGTTTGTGTATGGCTGAAAAGATGGCCCAATGATTTCCAGGTGAGAGATGCTGTGCCCGGGCTGCAGCAATCCCCGATCACAGTGGGGGATGGTGTGTCCCGAGTTGCTCGCAGTCCAAAGGAGAACTGCAAGGCCCGAGCTGGCTCCCAGCCATCCCGAGGCTCCTTGCTGAGTGCTCTAAAACTCCTACTCACTGTTGCCAACCGTAAAATAAAGGATGAAACGCTCTGAATTGATAAACCTCCAAACTGAAATAGCTAACAGATGATTGGCACTATTTGATCAAACAGTAAGAATGGTAAAATTAATAAAATGGGATCTAAAAAGTGTTCAAGAATTAATTATTGCATGAATAAATGAAGCAAAGCACAGAAACAAAGAAAGGAGCCAGAATCTAACAACAGAAGTAGTGGAGTATATGTGCAATATGAAGACAAATTTCACTGAATAAAATTCATAATATTGGACTATTATGTTTTGCAGACTCAGTATTATCACCCGAGGCATAGCTACTACTTCCAAATTCTAAAAGGGAACTCCATGATCTAAGTCTCTGAGTCTCTGGCCATCAACCTTAATGTTTCACCATTTAATTATGAAATCTAACTGTAAAATGCACAACTATATTCTGGATTTGGGAGGCTCTCAAAAATAAATTCTGGGAAAGCCCTTTTCACCTTGACAAGATATATATGTGCACAAAATGCTCAACTCCATTGTAAACCTTGAATTTTGCACATATACATATCAATAAAATGTGGGAAAAAATAAATCCTGAATGTTCATTTTTCAGAGAAGCACCTGCTAACCTAGAATTAATTCCAATTCCCCTGGAAGAAAATGAGTTTGACTTGTTTAACAAAGGAGGAGAACAACCCAGTAGTTTTCACTGAAAAATTACAAACTCTATTTTCAATAGCATCCATATCATAAAATAATGTTCCAAGCCATTAAAAAAACTATACACTACCATGCTTACTGCAATCAATGTCTAAACCAACAAAAGAATTATATTGATTTGGGATTAATATGGTTTTAATTCCTGTGTTCATTAATATGGTCTTAACTTTATGATTTTAATCAGGATGATGATAAAGTATAAAGATAATGGAATGTTCAATTAAAGTGCAATTTTTTAGTTCTATGGGACACAAAAGTGACTTCCTATATAAGCTTAAACACATAATTAAACCTATATTTCATTTTTCTTTCAAAAATATTCTTTTAAGCCCATCTGGTACAGCTTCAGGGAAAGCAAGTGGTAGTTTCCAGGCAAAAGGACAACTACTGATTCTTTATAAGCTGCTCTACAGCCTTTCAAATTTTCTTTTGGTCTACCTACTCCTCCTCCATCCTGATATTATTTGTTGAGTTAGAAATTAATGATTTGTTGAAAGAAATAATATTACTTCGAGTAAAAAATGTATCCAAATTAATGAGAATGTCTTTAATTGCTTTCCAGTCAGCCAGGCATTTTGTTGACCCTTGCTCTATGCTTTGAGGAGAAGTTGTTATTAAAAGAAAACTACATAGTTCTAACTGCAAATTATATTTTTAAAACTACACTATATTTACACATCTCAGAAAAATATTATTACTCAGCATGAGAAGCAAGATTCTGAAAATGATCATCACAATATGAGCTTTTGATTATCTAAAATTTAATAAAGAATTATTCAAAGCATCTATCATAAGAACAAAAATCTGTTTTAAATATATAAAATAGCTAATCTGTTTATAAACAAATATATTTACAAATGTAAATAGTCACATTTTATACCATGTAACTAGTAAGCATGAAAAAAAAAACTATTGTTCATGAATACAACTGCTGTGACTCATCTATTTAACATAAGCTTAATCTATGAAACAGTAGGAGACCATGCATCCCACCAATTATATTTTTCTCTATGTTCATATGGAAATTTTCTTTTGCACAGAAAGCAGTAGGTTTTTTCTATTACTTTTGCATATTTACTGTTCTAATTCCTAAAATATAAAAAACTGAGAAAATATTTTCCGTATATTTAAAACATGAACAACTTTTCTTTCCTCCTTTTGGGGCTAACTCTCTGCAGAGTATCAGAAACATAAAGGAGCATACAACTGTCAGTTCTGTGACTTAGGCTAAGTCTTTTGGGTAGGTGAGTAATTTACCTGATAAATAAAAGTGCAAGTTTATCCTTATCATTTTAATAATCAGTTCCGTGTCAAATGGAAGAACTATGAATAAGGGCCTGTCCTGGAGAGGGCAGTCACATGCAGAGGGGACCACAAAGATCTGGGCAGCACATCATAATCTGCAACAAAGCAGAGAGATGTACACGGAACAAAAGAAAAAGAGCTTGGCAGGGTCCCGTCTCTTCCCTGGGTGCTCCTCGTCAGCCCGACAAGGCCCTCCATTAGATCTTCTTCCACCGTTACTGCTCTGAGTGTGTCTAAGGACTTACTTCTTCATGGGAACAATATAATATCCTGGAAATTTTAATTTGGCAAGACAGTCCTACTAAATCTCCCTTTCATTCACCAGGACCAATGCTCTCTCTTCCTTCTACCTTCCTTCCCTCAACCCTCAATATGTATTGCAAGCTTGAGGACTTACGTTCATACTGATTTTTTTAAACTATTGTAACAGATTTAGGCCGCCAATAAAAGCCACCATTTCATCATATGTTTTCCAAACTCCTCTGCTTCTACTTCTTCCTACACTTCTCTTCATAAAAGTCTCTAAATTCAAGCTTTGGAATCTAATTCTGTAAGTCTAAGGTTCCGAGAAACTCTGTTGCTTAATATAAGATATCTACATTCCACTTCCAGATGCTAGAGAATAGGTTGTCTAAGTTTACTTCCAACTGCTAAGTTAAAGTCTCTAAACATAGCATTGCCTTACAGTTTCCTAAAGTACTAAATTAATTTAAAGATGAAGTATATGCACACAGATAACAATCTTACTTTAAAATATTTCAATCTTCATAAAAGTCTGTAATTTTTTCCAATTTTATCTTCCTTATATTCTCTGGCCAAGTACTCTAAAACAACCTAGCACTGCATTCTGTGGAACTCAAGTATATGGGAAGGTATTTTTCATTTTATGTTTACGAGTAGTGTCCTAAAAGATGCACGTCTTCACTACCATCTTCTGCAAAGTTTACTAAAGGAGGGCTACAGGAACCAAAAATCTGTCTGGGCACTGGGTGGCATGGCAGCATTAGCATTGATTATTTGCATCTAAATTAGACTTAATTTCCTCTAGGATTGGGACAATGCCCTTCCTAATCAATACAAAAACATTATACTATGGAAATTTTTAAAATGTACAGTGACTATCCTCCTGAGATCTCATCCATCCAGACTTTCTTATATACTAATTTTATTTAATGTCAAATAGCATTGATTTAGGATTAGTCAATGTAGTCTGTGAAAAACATTTCCCAGAATGCATATTCTTCTTGACATTTGCTTTGAGGTAGGCTTCTTAGTATTACTGGAATAATCTTGGAATTCAACTTCATGTAAGAACTACCCTCTGCCTATGTAATTTTAACTTACATATGGCTTCTTTCTTTACATTATTCTTTCCAACAATAAAAGAAATGACAGAAAAATCTGGATCTGACCCATAAACTATATTTCTTAATACTGCATCCCAGTGTTTTCAAAAACAACAAAAAAAGCAAATCAATGGTAGGGTTAATAATTCAGTTGCAGAATTTATACACTATCACTCATGGTTAGGCAGATGGGTAGATAGATTGATATTCGTCCTTCGTTATCTGGTATCTATGGGAGATTTATTGGAAGATTCCCGAGGATATCAAAATCCACATATAACCAAGTCTCTCATGTAAAATGATGTACTATTTTGTGTACAATCTATACATACCCTACCATAATCTTCAAATCATCTCCAAGCTATCTCTAATAGCTAATTCAACATAAAGGCTATATAAATTGTTGTTACTATTTAGGGACTGATGATGAGAAAAAATTCTGTATGTGCTCAGTGTACACGTAATTATTTGCAAATGTTTCTGGTCAGCAATTAGTTGAGTTCACAAATGTAGTGTTACAGAGCTAGGTGCTGACTGCATGTGGATTTAGCTCTAGCTCCTTAGTTCTAGCTCCTTCCCTCCTTAATTCCTGAAGGCATCTTTCTGCAAATACCAGACAAAGTGGGGGATTACATTTTGGGAAGAAAGCAAACAACCTACAGACACTTATGCCAGGCTGCAGGGTATATATATCTATAGTTACCCTAATTTAAACTGTTCACATCTGTTTTCAAATAGAGGATGGACAGGGCAGTTGTAGGAAGTTCCAGCGTGGACCTTCTCATTGCCCCTTAACATAGAAGGCATGGCCTATGCCCTGATAAAACGGAGCTCAGAAGAACACAGAGAATGGAGAAGTGATATGAGGGACAGCTGAGGCATCTGAGGCCAGAAGGTCCCCAGTGACTCTCACGCTGCCCCTCAGGGGGCAGGAAAAAGGTGACCCAGGAAAGGCCTGCCCAGAACCTGCTCACCCCAACACTCACCACATCATTTTGTGTCCCAACTTAAAATCAGAATAGAGATCCTCCTTCTAGGTGTTGTGAAGATTAAATAGGCTAACATGTATAAAGTCCTTCACCAGGGTTCAGCAGACAATAAGCTCTCATTAAACCATTTTTTAAAGAAATACAATATAGTTGTGAAAGAGTGCAAAGGACATAAAATTTAAAATGAGTTTGAAATAGTTTTTCAAAGCCTTAGGGGAGGAGAGGAATTATATGAAGAAAATGGCACTCTTTATCTTCTTGAAATACAAGATTTTTTAATAGGCTCAGCAAACTGGCAAGGGAACCATTTTTTGGTTTATTTGCTTTTCAACAAAAGCCTTAAGCCTAACTCCAGTTTTGCAGGTAAATCGGTTCCTTCCTATAGATGGAGTCTGAGTAAAATGAAAGCATCCGCTCACGGTCTCCCACCTCCCTCCACAACAGGGCAGTACCGCTTGTCCCACAAGGACTGACTTAATGGCCTGCATCAGCAGCATATTGTATGATTCATTTTCTTTGCAGGGAAGTCAATCATCATTTTAATAAACATTTGCAGTCACTGCTCCTCTCCTCCACACTGTTCTTGTGACACAGCCACGCTGTTCCCTTACACAGCGAGCCTGCTCTATCAGGGACACCAGTAGCCCCGGTGATCTCCGTGATTACTCCAGCAGGACAATTAAAGCCCCAAATAAGGAAGGGCAATGATTTGCTCTGTGGCCAGTGGAGACTTGACTGAGGCCACAATGTCTGGAAGTATCTTAAGAATAAGCAGTGTGAAGGAGATACGGAGTAAACTAGGGGACAAAACAGACTGGGGAGAGAGAAAATGAGAATTATTATTGGTGGCAGGGACAATCTGGGATAAAAAAGAAATAGAAGAATCTGTTGAGAAGTACAGGAGTCTAGAATTTTATGAGTAGTCATGTAACCTTGGCTGCTTCACATCCCTCAATCTGTTTTCATCTGTAAAAATAATCACGATTAATAACTGTAAAGTAGTCCTACGTGGAGGGCCCTGTTCAGCTTTACACATCATTACCAACGAAGGTACACCGGTGTCTGTCGTCATCATAACCCATTCTACAGAACAGATCAGCGAGGAACAGCGATCAGGCAACTGTCCCAAGAAAGCGCAGAATCGCTACATTGACAGCCAAGCTCTAGGGTCAGTATGCCTAACTACTACGTTACGGTATAGGGAACTAACTACAAATGCAGGTCTCAAGCTTGGTTTGAATCTAACAAAATTCTGTCAAATGTTCTGTTTCTTATCATTTTCATTCCTTCATAGGCCAACAATATTTCAATAATGTTATAAATAGAAAATACTAAAAAGAAATCACATAATTAGATGTAATAGCAGTGTCAAGAGCAAATTAAAAGATTATAAAGGATTCTAAATTCTTCATATTTCAGTAGTTCTCTGATGTGGGCTGATAAATAGTTTAGAAACCAGTGCTGGCCCATGAATGAAAAATCAGGTAACACTACACTGCATTATGTCTGAACTCTCCTAGGGTTTTCAAAGGATAGACTGAAAAGGTGTCCAAGCATCTCTCTTGTCTGCAAAAGCTAAACCCCAAAAGAGGTCAAATTTAAACAGTTAAGATGCCTAACTGAATGCCAGATTTACACTCAGCATCTCCCATTCATCCACAACAGTTAGTCAAGCACCTACTACGCTTCTGTGCTGTATTGCTTATCAGAGAGACAAGGACGAAGGCACAGCACAGGTGCTATAAGATGGATACATGTGCTGTGGCATTTAAAGCTGTGAACACAAAAGGTAAGATTCTTCCTCCCTCTAGTCTCTTTCAAGAAAAAATAAAGGGGGAAGGAAATGTATGTTTCCCAAGTCACCCTTTCATTCAGTGAGCAAAGCACAGGGAGACGTCTGGGTAGCATAGAAACGAATCTCCAATCAACCAAAAGCATCACTTGGGCTCTGTTTTTAGCCATGTTACGGCAACTCCAACCCTCTTTCACCTTAATACAATTCCCAGAGGTTTGTGGGTGGTCCCAGAGGGTTCCTCATGTGTACTCCATAATGGATCTTCTTGACACCGAGGAGCACTGGGGCTGTTTTTCTTCCGCTTTATCTTAGTTCACTGTGGTGATGTCGCCAGCATAACACCTGTGTAACTAATAGTTCAGCCAGCTACAGATGGTGGCTGGTCTCCTGGGCCTGATGACGAGAGCTTTGCTGCGGAGGCAAGAGCTCCGTCTACAATCACAGCAGAAGAGCCCCATCTATGCTGGTATCTTGCATCTCAGTACATCAGATCTCTTAGCTTCCACCTGTTCCTCCATTGCACTGGCCTTGTTCTGTTGTTCAGAGCTCAAGTCTGAGTTCACCTCAAGCCAGGATTACCAGGATGTTAACGGGCTCTGATAAGAATCACCACACCATACATCTGAAACTTCAGCCCACGGCTTCTGAACTTCCCTCCAAATTGTGCAGTTCAATTCTCTGAGATAAAATCGTCTCAGTTCCAGGAAAGAGATAAATAGTGGGGCTACCCACTCAGCTTCCAGACATACACGTTACAGGCTTATACTAGATCACCTCTGTGAGAATATGCATACAACTCAATATTCTCTGTCTCTCCATCTCTCATTCTCTGTGTGTGTGTATGTCTGTGTATATGTGTGTGCATGACTCCTTTGCTATAAATAAGCAGAATTCTTTCGCTTTCAAATAAGGAAGAATTTTAGGAAAATCATAATGTGCCGTGCTGAATTTTGTAAATCTGAATTCTTACCTGTCGTGGTTTGGATCTGAGACGTCTCACAAAAGTCTCACATACCTATAGATACAGTGTACTGCCGGGAGGTGGGTCCTAGCTAGAAGAGGCTTGAACTGGAGTGGTGTGTGCTGGTTCCACCATCCCTCCCAGACTTGGCTCAGTTATACCATGACATGAGAATCTCTGTCTCCATCTCTGGCTATGGCATCCTACCTGGGCCCAGGAACGGGATTCCACCATTTCCCAGCTGCCTAACAGAATGCCTGCTTTACACTCAGTATCTCCCATTCGTTCACAACAGTTGGCCAAGCACCTACTATGTTTCTGTGCTGTATTGAACTACCCATGCTACCCGTGAACAGACTGACCTTCTAAAACTGAGCTAAAATCAATCTTTTGTCCTGGAAGTTGTAGGTGTTGGGTATTCTGTCTCAGCAGTGAGAAAGTAAGTCAACACCTTTCACTTTTGCTTGTAAATTCGAATTTTTTGTTTGTTTCACAATTGTCCTCTCCCTACACACATCACTGCATGTCTGTCTTGTTGGGACCTTGCAGGCTGTCTCCTACCTCTTAGCATGGTATTCCCTTCTTTCAGTTTTTCTAACTTACCTAAAAGACAGCTTTCAGCTAGAATATGTTGTGCGCTCTATCACTTTGATTATTTATAACCCCCAAATAATCACAATTAGTATACATGCTATTCAAGTAAATAGCAAGGCAACTCAACAACTCCAGTGACTGCAGCTCTGGAGAGAAATCCTGGTCTTCAAATATAGCCACAACTTAATATGTAAAAGATTTCACTGGCTCTGCCCTACTTCGCTTTTCTCCTCACACTAGCATACCCGGATGGCCTCCCTGATTCTCCCCGGCAGAGAAAGATGCAAGCCACCTAAGAAATTATCTCCAATTCTTAGCAACATGTCTGTCACATCTAGAACAGAAAGAAGCTTTGGGGAGTTCATTTTGAGAAAACTTCTCCTAATTCCTTCTCAGATGCACAGGATGGTTTGCAGTATTTCTTGTTTGGAGTTGTAGCTATCTTTCTTACGCCCACATACTTGTGTCCTTTTGTAGTTGATACTGTGAAAAAAAGACTGCTAGCCTCCTTACGTTTTGACTCCTGTGCTTTATGTGAAGTGCACAGATAACTGCAAGAAAGCCGTAACTTCAGAGGTGACCCACATAAGATGTCCTGTCAGGTGTATAGCAGAGGCCCTCTAGTAATTGTTGTCCTTAGTCCTAAGTGTCTGTCAGTCTTTCTTTCCTTCCATCCATCTTTCCTTCATTCCTTCTGCCCTTCCTTGCTTCCTTCCTTTGGAAAACGAATTGTTCTGCAGGCTGATCACAACTGCAGGCATGAATCTCACAGTATCTACACTATAAACTTTCTGAGGGCCACCGTGCCTCTTCTTCTTTTTTTATTTAAAAAGAAAAGATACGGGTTCTTGGCAATACTTTCTCAGCTGATTTCAAAGGTAAATCAGGAATAGAAGACCACAGATGTAAAGTAGCATTCTCATCATTTTGTACTCAGAATACACATACACAGCATCAACATGATATTACTGTTGACATGAATCTGGATCACCTGGCTGATATAGTGCTGTGTGGTTTCTCCACACTACCATTACTCTTTCTTTCCACACTCCTCGGTACTCTTTAGAACTCTTTGGTACTATGTCGAAGGAAGTTACTGTGCAGCCTATATTTAAGGAGTAGAAAGTTAATGCAGTACTTGTTTGGAGAAAACATATCCATGTAAATTATGTGTGATTAATCTGCAAGGAGATTCATGTGTTTTCTCTCACTTCTACTTAATCAGCACTTTATGTAAGTACAGACCAGTGGATATTTATAATTGGATTATAACATAATGTTGTATTATTTCGTTTTGTTCAAATGGTTCCAGCTTTAGCCATTAGAAGCCTTGATCAGATGGGCTTGTATGACCCTTTGATGCATCACACACAGATACACAAATGTACTTTCTTACTTTCTAGCACTACAAGATTCTCTAGTCTCATCACAGGTGTTTCCTGCCATAGCCCAAAAATTAGCCTATTCTTCAAGAAGCACTGATTCTTTTTAATGGAGAACAGTATTAGAGCCCAAGATCTGAACTCTAGGCATTTGTTGCTATAATAGGGTTTTGTAAAGCTCTCTCAGTAAACAGTGCCAGAAACACACACACAGGTATGCTGACTCATGTATGCTTATGTGTCAATGACGACTTTCAGTCTGCATCCACTTGTATCTGCATTAAACTACACGAGTCTATGCTTAAGTCTCCAACCCTTCATCCAGAGCTGTATAGCTCATTGTAACTTCTTGTCTTGCTCAGTGTAACCTCCCACCTTGACACTGCAAAACTGCCTGGCAACTCAGGTCTAACTATATAGAAAACATCAGACAAACAAAAGTAAATGACATTCTATCAAATACTTCATCAGTATTCATCATCAATGTCAAGGTCATCAAAGACAATGAAAATCTGAGAAATTAAACAGACATGATAACTAAATATGAGCTGCATGCAATATACTGGATAGGATTTTGAAAGAGAAAAAAACCTGTCAGGTAAAAAACTAAGGAAATACAAATATCGAATGGACTTAGTTAATAATTATGTATCAGTAAATGCAGGGGTAGAAGCAACATAAAACAGAGAAAGTTGTGAGTTCCAGAGTACTGACTAGATTTTCCCTACAGAAAAATTAGGGAAGCCTAATTATTTGGGCACAAACATAACACACTACATGTCTTATGGCTTCAAAATAACAGCAGTAATGGACCTTTGCACTAGGATATCTGCTACATTTAACAGTCAATCTGAATCTACATTCCTATACTAGTTTATATTTGAGAAAATTATGATGTGCATGAATCAGTCAAAGGAGCCTTGATAACACAGCTTCATGCCAGTTAACTGACCCATTTTATTCTTCATAAGTCCCCATAGTGCCAGCTAGCACAGTCCCTGGCATCACAGGCCATGATAGATACTTACTGAACTGATTTAAAAGTAAATTGATACAACTATCGTAAACAGTTCTGTATTTGGTGTACAAGTTATTGGGAGAAGCTGCATTCAAAGAATCCTTCAAATATAGTACACTGACTAAAAGTTCATGAATTACCAGACACTGTGGTGTTTAGTATGTTGATCCCTCACACCCCTGTAGCAGAGATATTATGATGATATGACTCTTTTAGACAGTGAAACTGGAACCTAGCAAGGATATACCATGTACCAGGGGTCTCAGAGCAAACAGTGGTGGGAGAGTAAGACTGAATCTTAGCCAGGTCTCTTTCAGGTATCCAGATAAGGACTGAGAAAACATGGGAGAGTTTATGTGTTTTCCCGTCTACTCTCAGATTGCCTAGATTAAGGCTAGAGTCCAAATTATAACGAAAACAATCATGAGAAAGAATTTTCACTATTTTACAGATAAGTTTAGTATAACAATTCTCATTAAAGAGCCACAATTCATGAAATTATTACTATTCTTTTTTAAAGATCAGAAAATCTGCAGGGGGTAAACTGTTATTCAAACCAGCCAGCTGAGTTTGTACCCTGGCCTCATTATTTACTGTATGACCTTGAGCAAAGCTGACATTCTGCTGAAGATGCTACACTGCCTCTCGTGGTACCACCCTTTACTACCCCAGGGCCTATCGCAGATAAAAGTATCTAATGGGCAAGATACATTCAGGACCATCTATTATCCTATACTCTGCTCATTTCCCTCTTTTCTCTTTGCGGTCACTTCCCAGTTTGCTAAGAATTTGCTATTATCCAGGTTCTCTGACACATGGAGAAATTTTTCATGTTCTTCCCAGTACAATTCACAACCCAAAGAGAACCCAATGGCGGCAAGGCACGGAATTTGGCCCTTGCAAAAAACACACAGTATCACTAGAGATGTAGAAGGCTTGCATTTTCCTATAAAGATTAAACATCAGAAGAAACAGAATCATAAGGAGGGACGAAATGAGGAAAATTTAGGAACACAGAATCCGCACACACACCAGCTCTGTTCCCTTATAATTCATAAATTACGTACTTCACTTATTTGAATTGTATACTTAAGTGATGTAGTATAGAGTTGTATAACCATGGCCATCATCAATTTTATAATATATCAAACACACAAAAAACAAATCCACTACCAATTAGCAATCATTGTTCATATCGCTATGTACCAAGCAAATACTAACCTACTTTCTACATCTATAGATTTGTCTATTCTGGACACTTCATATAAGTGAAATCATATAATATATGTCTATTCACAATTTACTACTTCTGCTTAAAATGTATTCAAGTTTCATCCATTTTGTAACACATATTTATTTACTCCTCTTCATTTCTAAATAATATCCATAATATTCAACTGCACAAATATACATCTTATTTACCCAGTCGCCATTTGGCCAACTTTTGTGTTGCATCATTTAGCTCTGATGAAGAACATCCCTATCAACATTCACTGTCACAGTGGGGGTGCCTAATGCACTGCTTTGGGATCCCCCTAGGAAATCAGTGGAGGGCCCTTCTGAGTGTTTCTGGGTGGATCAGAGAGGTACCGCCTCAGGGTCTATTTCTGGTATCTTGACCCTTTGTGCACTGCTCCCCTGCCCTGCTTCTGGCTGCCATGTACTAAGCAGCTGTGCTCCATGCCCTCCAGTATGGTGGTTCATCCTGAGACCCACCTGAGCATGAAACTATTCTTCCTAAAACATGAGCCAAATTAAACTGTCCTGCTTTAAATTTGGGGTGTTGCATATTGTGTCTAGGAAGAGGAAAGCTGACCAATACACTCACAGACAGATTTTTCTGGGCATGTTTTCAAGTCTCTGGGAGAGACAACGCTGCTAATTCCGTATGTAACCTTTTGTAAGTCCACCTATGCCGGTGTTCTTAACAGCCATACTATTTCATATCCCCACCAGCAAGTTATTTCTGTCCTTAGCTAAGCAAATTGTTTCAGACTATTCCTGGTCTGTGTTATATCTAGAGAAGGATTTCTGGCAGGAGAGACCATGTACTTAGTGGTTAAAAGCCCAAACTGTGTATAGGAATTCTGACAGGCACAACCAGCAGCTATATGGGATGTCTTACTTAACCTAAGTCTCAGCTTTCTTTCTGAGAATTAAAAAAAAAAAAAACAGAATGGGGTCTGATACATAGTATATATTCAATAAAAAATGAATAAATGAATGTACAGTTGGCACTCCACATCCATGGCTTCCACATCTGTGGGTTCATTCAACCTTAGATTGAAAATATTTAAAGGAAAAAAAGTGTCTGTGCTGAACATTTGTCATTGTTTTATAACAGTGTTCCCTAAACAATACAGTATGACAACTATTCATACAGCATTTACCTTATATTAGATATTATAAGTAATATAGATACAACTTAAAGTGTACAGAAGTATATACACAGGTTAATGAAAATATGAAATCTTTGATAAGACCACTGGGCATTCCATAAATTCTAGCTCTCACGGGGATCCTGGGACAAATTCCCTTACAGTTACTGAGGGACAGCACTACTTAGTATCCTGCACTCGCCACTAACACTCAATACCTGCGAGTGGTAAGGACTGGTGTGCAGCATGCACAAACCAGCCTCGGACCAGAAAAAAGCACAAATGGCAGATGTCTGTGTACGCTCTGCGCACTTGTCAGGTGGCTCTCTGAGGACCTGTAAGAGAGGAGAGACTCCCGTCCACAGTCACCCTGCCCTTTCCGCCAAGCAAATGTGCTTTGTGAGCCGCACGCTCATCATCCTCTTCCATCAGGCCATTTATGGCCCTTACAACTTCACTCTTGATGAGAATGCATAAAATATTATTGGCCCTATGTGCTTACTGTATAATGCATGGCACTTACAATAGATGTTATTAAATATTGTTCAATGGAGGGCTGAATAGGTGCATTAAAATATCAGCATGTTGAAAAGACTCATTAACCCCACTGATGCCACAGAGGGCAGCAGAAACATTTCCCTGATTCCTCATTGAATAAAATCAATGTTAAGCCGTTCAATGGGGCCACACAGGAATAAAGCTCTGGGTTAAAACCACAGGCGAAGGTTTAGCAGCCAGCTTCAGATACTGGCTCTGTCTCTCACACTACCTTAAGGAAGACACAGTACCTCACTGGACGCCACGTCATCTGTAAAAAGATCAGATGTAAACTATCGAGGAAGCACAGTATTCTTTAATTCCATGGAGGCTTTATTGTTACTACTCTTTTCTCTCCTTCGTGAGTTCTCTATTCTACTCACACTGTGTTTTCAGAATGCATCAGCTAAGACGTTAAGACAGGACTCAAGGTGGAGTCGGCAAAGTTGCTTCTATTTGGCAAAGCTGTCCTGATCAAGGATAGTGAACTTCTGTGGGTGACCAAGAACAAATATTCTGAGGCCATGTAGTGAAACAAATAATATCTCAGCAGGTATTTACAGCTTGGGTAGCTGGTCTCTAACTCTTCTCATTCAAACTTAATATATCATCTCTGTCTTCACGTACTCCAATTACACTTATTTCTTTCTTCTGCATCAGTTCACCATCCTTTATTTATTTTCTACCTGGAGCTCTTGTTTCTTTCTCTTCAACTCCTCTGATACTGATGGCTCCGAAGGACCATGATGGATTTCACAGGTGCTTGTGTATGTGCATGGTGACAAAACAAAGACACGAGAAGATGAGGGAGAAGAACTTCTGGCAAGGGCTCTGCCTGCCTCCCAGGCACATGTGCTCCAGCCATGGCATCCCCGGCATACATGACACTGGAGGACAGACAGGCAGAAGTCCCCATTCACAAATATGTCCATAGGGCAAAATGATAAAAGTACTTCCTTTCCTAGAGTTGTTTAACATGAGGTTATTTGGTAAGTGGTGATGGACACTGGAATACTGGTGTACCTACACACACACACACACACACACACACACACACACACACACATACACACACACACAGAGAGAGAGAGAGAGAGAGAGAGAGAGAGAGAGAGAGAGGGAGAGAGAGAGAGAGAGACAGTGATTGGTAGTACACTTCCCAAATAAATAAAGTGTCAATATCCAAGGAATACTGAAGTCTTGTCAATGAAAACAGCATTACTCAGTCAACCACAGAACGTGACGTCTAGATTCTGAAAGCCCAGAGAGAAGACTATAAAGTACCATACATACAGGAGATTGAGGACAGTTTTCTGGGTAGCATGTCGTAAGATTTTCTATTTCTATGCTAACATGAATTTAGTTTCTTATTTAGCTATTTCAATTGAAATTGTAGCTCAGACTAAAAAATCATATTAGGGTGCAAATTAGCTTACTGCTGTAGGTAATTTTATATATATATATATATATATATATATATATATATATATATGTATATATATATATAATGTTTTGCTGGCTCTACCAATTTTTAGAGTAGACGAAAGGTATTTCCCTATCCCTATGATCACTAAAAGCACCCCCAAAAATCACTAAAACAGGGTAAGATAAAACTATGACATGAAGAGAAGCAGCAGCATTGCATAACTCAAAACTATAGCGATGCAGGAAGGACTGGAGCCAAATAGGTGCCTTACCAACACCAGGGAAGACATTTTGGCACATCCCTATTCCAGAGAACTTATGTCCAAAGGAACCGTTCTACACTCATACTAGCATGCTATTTGACACAGCTTTTAATGGACTGCATTGGGTTTATCTGGGACAAACTTACTGCATCTGTAAGTTTAACCAAATATTTCAGAAAGTTTCTCTATTCTGCCTACTGAGTAGTTATCGCTGGGGCCAGCAGCTGTTTCCTCACCTCTTGCTATATAGGATTATACAGCACTCTCGGGTAGCCATGTGTCTTTGCAAGACCTCTAGTAAAGTAACTAAATTATACACAGCCACCTTAACCTTTGATTTGATCATGTGACTTCCTCTAACATGTTAGTGGGCATAATGACAGCCAAGGCTTTAAATATGCTACAATGATTCAACTTGACTCTTGTATTTCTGCTATCTGTCACGAGATTCCATTCCTGACTGGAGATAACTGCAGTTACGTCATTGAGAATGAATGCCCAAACTTTTGGCCAGGGCCACAATGAGTGACAACACACTGTCTTGGGCAACATATAAAATATCTAACATAGTTAATGTATACAAGTAACCAAATTCTTTTCTATTTTTATTATAATATCTTAAAAAGAGGGCCACATAAACATAAAATAGTCACGTTTGACCTTGATTTTTGAAGTGAATGCACCAATGTCTGGTTCAATAGAAGTAGCTGCAATTCTCAGTTCTCAAAGTACTCATCAGATATTTTAATTCTAATTTTACTCTGTGAGCTTCATCTTTGGAAATAGTTGCACACAATTATAGTTGCTGCCAAAAGGCAATGACGTGAATAAAGTATGATGATAAAACAAGGGATATGCCACTGGGTAGACAGGTTTTTTTTTAAGGTCCAGTAAAGAGACATGACCAACCTTTTCTTTGATATCAGACCATAGCTCTGTGCATTTCATTTGAAAACTGGCAGGTAACATAATTACGTCAACCAAAATTGGAGTCCCAAATACACAAAAGTATTGATTATATTTTTTAGAAATCTTGAAATCTATTTTCCAGTTCTGTGTCAAATCAAAAGCAGCACTGTATAGTTTTCACTGTTCACAGAACTATGTTTAGCCAGTGTGGCAAAATGCACAAAACCGTTTTGGGTTTGCCATAACTTCAGATTCATTTGGATGGCTGTTGTAGTTTGGAAAACTGGATTGATAAATTGGCCTTCACCTTAACTCATTTAAATGAGAAGTCAAATTCCCTAAAGTTGTTAAATCCATAAGCCAGTTTTCATCATCAAGTTCTGGCATAAATTTTGTTGATACCATAAATAACTTGATTGTATTCTGTGTATCATAAAATTTTTTTCAATATTTTGCCTTGACTTGGCCATCTGCTGAAAGTTAATGATGTCACTACAATTGGTATCCATACTTTGAAGACGTTCCTGGAACAGCGATGATTCAATCCCTTGGCTCTTACGTAATTCACAGTCCTGATAACATTTTACATGACACTATCTATTTTTAAAGCTTTTGGCCATAAATTTTTTTGACGTACCATGTAATAGTACTTTACCAAATGAGGGTTTCTGAAAGCAACTGCATTGCCCTTTATTAGTTTTACAACTCCCTTTCTCTTACTGTCACCAGGGCACCATGAGTAACTCCAGCAGATATGTTCACAAAGAACAAGGAAAATCACTTTTTTGTATTTTTTACCACTTCACATAAACCTCTTGATTTAGTTGTGGTTTTTAGTGGCACTAATGAGGTTATTTCTTCAGCGACATTATATTCATCATCAACACATCTCATAAAAATGGCAAGTTGTGCCATACACGTAGCATTAGCACTGTCATCTGTTTCCAAAACATAACATTTAAAGCTTTCAGCTTTACTCTTCAAACCTCTTTCCACTGATTTCTCAATGCATATAGGTATTGTATGGTGAGGAAAAATGAGGTTAGAAACATTCTCCTTTTTTAAAAAATCAGGGCAAACTATATCTGTCATGCCTTCCATACACTGATTAATAAACTAGTGAATGGTTTTAATTTTTGCTAAATTTATTAGCATGTAGCTTTACAAAAGAGCCATTTGAGTTGCAGCCTGCAAGAAAAACTTTTGTTGAGAAAAAAACTTTTCAATTTCATTATTTTGCCCTTGCAGCACACTCGTTCCTATGCACTGAATCTGGCAGCATGTTTTTGCACACAATAGTTTTTCAGAATATAGTCCTTAAAGTTGCCATAAATTTCCTACAAATTAACCAGACTGTCTTACTAGTTACCTCTGCAAAAAGTACTCATATCCATCCACATTTTTTAAACAATATTCCTTCGTCTATATTTTTAAAGTGTTTGTCTTGAGACACTGTGGAAGCTGTGGTGGAATTTAAAAATAGATCAGCAAGTATATTTACTTTTATTATGAAAATTAATAGAAAAACAGAAAGCAAGGTTTAATAATCAAGAATATTCACATTTGTTAAGCACTATTAAACACCTCTTCATTATAAAGGTAGGTTAAAATACCATTGATAATTCCTGAATTCTGTGCACCAAGTTGCCACAAGCTCACATAGCATCTGACAGTGACAATTCTAAAGTCTGTGCTTGGACAATGATGCACCCGAAATTGCACACTAATGTAAAACTGAAGCCACACGTGCATACAATAGCAAAAGCATATAACATACACTGATACTACCTTTTGTTTTTTACCAGTTAATTTAAATATTTTTGCTGTTAAACCATGCAGTTATGATGCAGATTATGGGCAGTGCTCTGATATCTGTGGATGTAACATGCTCTGATGATCCCATTCCATTCTGTTGTCATCTATAAAGTTTGCACTCAAGCACTGCACAACCCCGTTACAAAAAAAAGTCACAGAAGATCTTACCGTATTTTAAGAATGTTTACCAAAGTGTTCGGGCTGCATTCAAAGCTGTCCTGGGCTGCTTGGGGCCTGTAGGCCAAAGGCTGGGTGAGTTTGCTGTGGGGTATTAGAATACAGAGAAAGAAGGGGAATTGCAGCCACATTTGAGGTCAAATTAAGAAACCTTAAAGTGCATGGGAGTCCCAAATAAAATAGAGAGAACGTTTGACAAATGACTATTACTAATAGCTCTTCATCTTAGATCTTCTAGCTTTCAAACTTAGTGATCATGACATCAAATATTCAAAGTTCTCTGCCATAAAATGACTGTAAGGTTCTGTCAACTCACTTTTGCAAAATTCACTCTTCTTAAAAATTAATTTTGTGGTGCTGGAGGAATGGCATAGCAATTAAGAGGCCCTGGGATGGATTCCCCAGCACCACATAAGCTGCGTGTGGTAGCTCACATCTGTAACTCCAGCACTCAGGAGACTGTGGCAGAAGGATTTCCATAAGTTCAAGGCCAGCCTGGGATCCATAGTGAGTTCAGGACCAGCCTGGGCTACAGAGTGAGACCCTGTCTCAAAAAAAAAAAAAAATCATTTTATTTTTCCATTTGGGAAAATCAGTGATAACTTGGTTCAGTTTTCTAATTCCAATGTATTCAATGGTAATATTCTAATTATTTTCTGAATACTTATTCATAATATTACTTTTTAACTTTCCTCCCATATGCATGTTGTAAAGTGTTAACTAAATTATATGTATGTCTCAGGAGTTAAACATTATAATAAATTAATTTTACTGAAATTATAGAAGAATCAAATTTAGGGACAGAGCTCATGTAAGTGGTGACTGTTCTTTTTATTAAGTGACCCAAAAAAAATCAGTTAATATAGACTTCACATGCAGAAAACTGTTCAATTAATTACACTGATGAATATGAGACGACGATAAAAAACACCAAGCAGTTTTGTGCCTATAAAATATAGTCAAGTCACACTGACAGCGATGGGACCTAGGATCCTTGCGCATCACCAGCTTCCTTCAAGTACTTGTTAGTACCCAAATAAGAGCACTCCTTTATCATGTGTCCTGCCGTCATATCATACACTGTTCACAATGCAAAGGAGTCTGCATTTAATACACTTTGCTCCCAAAAGTGCATCATCTAGGTTAATTAAAACATAATTTTTAAGACCTCCGTGGACATAATCTCACAATCTTTGCCCAGACACCTCCAAATGGGTTCTTTATAAGCAGGGAGTTTAACATATTGTTTTTGTATTCTTCCATCAACCACGCTTTGCTTAAAACTCTAAATTTAGTTCGACTGAGGAAAAGAAGATCTTCAAACCAAGCTTTCCTCCTATACCTCAGTACAAGATCCACAAAATCATATAAAACCATATAGCAAATAAACAGAAAATAAAAAGCAAGAAAAACATAAGACAAAATACCCATGGGGGCTGCAGGAATGGCTCAGCCCAGCCGTTAAAGAGCTTGCTTAGGAAGTGCTAAGTCAAGTGTTAAGTAACTGAGTTCGATTCCCCAGCGTCACATAAGCTGGGTGTGGTGGTGCACGCCTGTAAGCCCAGCACTTGGGAGGCTGAGGCAGGAGGACTGTCGTGAGTCCAAGGCCAGCGTGGGCTCCACAGTGAGTTCAGGACCCGCCTGGACAACAAAGCAAGACTCTGTCTCAAAAAAAAAAAAAAAAAAAACCTAACCCATGAAAAGGCTGGTCATGAGGGTATGTCATGCAGGGCACCTATCTTATGTCATCCCAGTGGTTTTGCAGAACTTTACCCAAGTCTGGCTCAAGAAGAGCTTCCCCAAATCAAGTTTCCTGAATCTGACCAAGTACTCAATGCATGAAAAGTTTCTCAGACAGTTAAATATTCAATTTCAATTAATATACTTCATACATCATAGAAAAAATAAATGCAAGGCTTTGAGCTAACAGGAAAATGGTATGAGCAAATCTGATTAAATCTAAAAACTATTACATATTTTCAGAGAAGTGAGATCAAACACCATTTTGTAAAATTTGTTAGGATTAGAGAGCAGTGAAATGAATGTTTTTATTAAGAAGATGGCCAAATCATTGGAAACCAAAAGGCACTTTCTAGAGGAGTGCTTGGCTATATAGAACCCACTCTGTTGGCAAAGTTAAGGAGCCAGGTCTCCCTGAGCACTTAGCAATGAATGGTATACGGAACTGGCCCTCTGAGATGACCTTCACAGGCCTTGATGATTGGCCCTCCAGTGTGCAGATGTGATTCCCAGGTGCCAGGGGAAATGGTGCTTGCTTGACTAGAACTACTGCCTCGTGTTTTTTTTTTTTGGGGGGGGGGGTGGGGCGGAGACAAACAAGCAAACACGTGCACACTCACCTTTCCTCATATCATCTCCCCATCTCATCACTGAGGAAGCTTAATAGAGGGGGTTTTAAGTATTTTAATGATGGTGAGTGTGTGAAGGGAGACTCCATGAATGGATGCAGGAGGCAAGGACAGTTCGTAATCTGGCCCTGCACGCACTGTCTGCCTCCTGCGGCTGAGCTATGTGGTTAGTCAGAGTCCCAACATGCTTGGAGGTTATGAAGTCCAACGCATCTAGGGGCAAGCGGGCAGCATAAATGAACAAGTGCGCTAAGCAGAACTCCTGAGTTCCTTGAAGATACATGCGCTACATAAAAGGCACAATTACCTACCAGTGTCACTGACTGTTGCCATGTAGGAACATAGAATCTTCAGATAGCAGAAACTGAAGAGACACAGAATAAAAGTGTGATGAACAGCGGGTGTGAATGTGGAATTTTAGAATGCTGACAACAGTGGGCAGACAAAAAAAAAAAAAAAAAAAAAACAAGGCTGAAAGACGAGTGCGACAGCATGGATCCAGAATTGAAGTCTATGCTCCCAGGCAGTTATGTTCAAAGTGTGGCCCACAGAGCAGCACCTGTCCGTAAACTGTCCCCAGTCTGTGACAAAATAGGAAGCCGATGCCAAAATGTAAATCAACTGCACCACTAAGTGTACTTTGTAGGCTAGCCAATGTTTTTTCCCACAGGGAGATTTTCTTTTGTGTAGTAAGCAGGGCACACTGATTTATATTCTAGAATAATCTCTGTATCTCGATGCAGTAGCATTTTGGGTAGCAATGCTTTCGAGAGAAACTTTCAGGGTCTCTCACCTCTGTCACAAATTCCAGTGAAACAGAAGTGCCCTGTGATAGACAAAAAAAGAAAAGAAAAAGAAAAAAGGTAAAAGGATACCGTAAGACACCAGTAAGATTCGAAAAACTGAAGCCTTGTGGATGGAGTACACAATGTGGACACGCAGGCAACCAGCTATCCAGGCCGATCACCGCTTCCCCTCTCTCTACCCACCCAGTACCTAGACCCTTCCTGGAACTTCAAAATTTGAAGCTTGCAGCTGATCAAGGTATACTGAGGCATTAACATTCTTTCTGACAGGACTTGTTTGTTTAGGGTCTGCCTCCCCATCACTACCGCAGCATCCCCACCCCACACTGCAAGTCCAGGAGGATGTAACAGTGTAGGAGGTACTCAGGAAATGGCAGGTGTTTGGATCATGCTACTTTACAGGTGTGGGTAGAAAACAGAGGTGTACACATCCTTCTAGTTGGACAGATACAATCATTTATGTTTCCAGAGATTGACAGGTGTCATTCCAGGGGCGACTGAGTATCTGTTGCTTTTATATCCAAGTCAAAATAGATGTTGGCTAGCCATTGAATATGGTATAGAAATGTTTGAAGGTAAAGCTTCTTGTGAAAAGGACTGAAGCTAACAGCTATGAGACGAGTGATGAATGAGAAGTTTCTCAAACACTGGGCCAGCAAATAACTAATGAATACTTTTAAGTAAGAGTAAATTAATCTGTCTGAAGAAGTTCATCAGAGACAAAGTCCAAAAGTAGAAGACCCCTGGATGGCCCAAGTCCTGTTCAAGGTCGCGCGAGTGTGCGTGAGTGCGTGCATGCGTGCATGTGTGCATGCGTGCATGCGTGCATGCGTGTGTGTGTGTGTGTGTGTGTATGTGTGTGTGTCTGTGGCTTATGTCAGGCACCGCAGCAGAGCTACAGACAGGAGTCATCTATTGAATGAAGTGGAGCTTTAAGTCTCCCTTCTCTTTACTGAAAGTCCTTGAGATAATCTGGCCTATATTAATTTCCTTCCACATTCTTGACCACCTTTATTCATTCACAACTTCAGATCCATTATGTTAAAGTTTTGTGGCCTTTTTAATATCTAGAAACTCACAATTTTTAATCTCCTCAGCATTTTTCTAAATGATTTTCTAAGTCTTTTTTCTATTTCTCATTCAAGTTTCTTCTTTTAAAATATGTATCATTTATTAATACTATCCTTTTGGAATTTTCATCATTATCTTCTACTAATGCCTAAAATCTTCTTCTATTCCCTCAAAATCTGAAATGCCTGGCTCAGAATTTCTTATCTGCCTACTCTTGCCAGCGGCCATAAAAAGTTCAGGATTATAATACTAAATAACTTGTTTATAATTATTACCTCTGTCATTTATTTGGTTTCTACCACGTGTCAGCCACTCACTGTTTTATATGCACTGTTTATAACAACCTCACACTTATTTTCATCCTCCATTTACACAAAAGAATGTATGATTAAAGGAAATTACATAATTTTTCCTAATCTACACAGTTAGCAATAGAACTAGAAGAAAAACACAGTACAACTGGTGTTAAAGCTCAAGCTCTTTCTAAGTTCTCTTATTAATAAAAAGAAAGATAGCTACCTGAAGCACTGGCACGTTATAGGTGTTCTCACAACAATACAACAAGATCTGTTATCATTTTCATATTAAGGACAGAAAAAATGATGCTCATGAAAAAGATACATAGGTAGTCAAAGATTTGGACTCAATCACACAAATTGAGTCCAATTGTTATTAATTATGCTTGCTCTTCGGGCAGAATACATTGACAGAAACAAAACATCTCAGTTAATTTATTTGCTAAAATCCTATTACACATTTTTGTCGTGGCATACAATCCATCCAGATTTTACTGTTAAAAAAATTATTCTTGGGGTGGGGAAAAATTATTCTTTTCCTCAAAAATCTGCAATATGGGCAGGGCTCAGCAGAGAAGGCTCCTATAAACTGGACTAAAGATCTGAGGATTTGCTGCCTATGTGGTGCCATTACAGGACTGCCAAGTGACAGGTGGAGTTGGCTGGGAGCTCAGCCTGGTTGGAGGATCATGGATCCATATGGCCTGGGCTTCCTGAAAGGATGGTGTCTAGGTTTCAAGAGCAAGCATACCAGCAGAGAGTCAGACAGAACTATTAACACCTCCTATATTACCCCACTAGATTTCATTTGCTAGAAACAAATTACTAAAGATAGCCATTCTAGGAGAGAAGAATTCTGCTACACTTTTTTCCCTCTTTTTTTCTTTTTTTGGAACAAGGTCTCGCTCTATAGCCAAGGCTGGTACTGAACTCACTGGTATAGCCCAGGCTGGCCTTGGACTCAGGACAATCCACCTGAGTCAGCTTCCTGAGTGCTGGGATTATAGGCATGCGCCACCAAGCCCAGCTTTATGTGCTGCTGGAGAATCAAACTCAGGGCCTTCAAGCACTTTAACTGTTATGCCATTCCTCCAGTCTTCTACTAGGATTATTAAGGAAGACTTTCAAAGAATTTTCATCTTTCACATTTTAGCTATTGTTAGTTATGTTGCTTTAATTATGTGAGACCACATGTTTAGTGAAGTAAGTGAAATGCAGAAGGTTAAATATCACATGGTTTCTCAAATCCAGAAAGCAAGCATTAGAACTGAATAGGTGTGACAGTGGGAATTAGGGGGGATGGGGTGTGGAAGGACCAAAAAGGGTAAGGGGAGGGGATTGTAATATTGATGAGATATATATGTGCACAAAAACTCAAGCCTGATAAAACTACTGTGCATCTCATATAGATAGATAGATAGATAGATAGATAGATAGATAGATAGATATAGATATATAGATATATCTATATATATATATATATATATATAGAGAGAGAGAGAGAGAGAGAGAGAGAGATGCTGTTTACCTACATTGTCTCACAATTTCTCACCCACTGAACCTCCACTGATCCTCCACTCTAACCAGCTACTCGTGAAAGTTAACAAACCTCATCCACCTCAACATCACTGAAGACAGCATGAAATACAGTCCACCTTTTCTGTTTCTGGCTCCCACCTCTCACAAACTTACTTCTTCTAAAACTGACTTTGTCTAGCAAGAACTCTAATCCTTTCTTCCATAGCCTTCAAACTTTTCATTTCTCAGTCTGGGTTTCATTATAAGGAATTTCACTGCTGCCTGTTCTAGTAATCTTGTAATTCTTTATGCCTTTATTTTCTATTGCTTTATTTTAATCACCTTGTAGTTTGCTTTTCATATAATTCCTCTCAAATCATTTACTGAAGAGTCACCAAGTAACTTCTAACACGCCCTATCAATTTTGGTGCTCATTTCTATCATCCACTTCTTTCTGTTTCATTTGATATGGTTCTTATTCTATCCTTCAAATTAGTCCCGTTTTTGTATCTGGGGACACATCTGTCCTTGTCTCAGTTCACTTCAATTTACCAGAGTAACCCAAATCAAAGTAACAGGAAGGATGGCTGCTCACAATGCAAGGGCATGAGCAATTATTGTGCAGCAAACCAAGTTATAATGTGTATAAACCAAATAATTAGTCATCCCATAGAGGCCATAAGATTTGGATGAGAAATCTTACAGTGACCAACATTAAAAAATTCGCATGGTAGATATTTGACCCAATCAGTAGTATCTAAAAAGAACATACAACAGCACTAAATTTTCACTTGGCCCTGAAACTTGTAAAGTATCTAATAAAAGTGCTAGACCTTCCTGCTGGAGGAAAAACTGATACAGACAAAGAAACATTTATATCTGAATAGGGAACCCTAGTGTGTTCATCTGGGTAAGATTAGACTTACTGAATATGCACTACCATGGGAATCCAAAGTGGAGTTAGGCAGTAGGTATGATGCTCAAGGGAAGAATTTAAATCAAACTAGAGATTTTGGAGGCATTAGATACACATTAGCTATAGCTATTGGATAATTTATAAACACTGAAATATGAGTGTGGAACACTCATATGATGCATATGTTAAGGCAGACTCTTGAGGAACACCAAGACAACGTGCAGAGGTTGGGGTGAAGCCAGTGAGTTGAGGGGAGGACTCCCTGATGGGTACAGTTTCACAGAGGCCATAGAAATTCAAGAGCACATGGAAACGAAACAACCAATACTTATTTGCCTTTGTATTAAATGCTTAGGATGTAATTTTTTAAAAAGTGAGCAAAGCTCATGACCTACAGTCCAGGTTAGCAGCTTCTAGTCATTATAAGCTTGTTGAGCTAACCTAATAATTTTTGGGAGAGAATTTTTAAAATCTTGGTCCCTGTCCTGTGCTCCTCTACACAACCAGGCTGAAGCTGTATTACCCACTCCCACACATACTTCAGCCTGCTCCTTCACGGCCGCTTTCTCTTCCCAGTGACACTCCAGCACTCTAAGGAACACAATGGTCTGGCCACAGCACCATGCATCCTGAGCAGCCAATTTTTGTCTGAGTGCTTGACACAGTGGTCCTCTGCTACTCTACACGGTACTCAACACAAGTTTCTGAATCCTACCTTTACCACATCTAGCAACCTAACCCAGGGCAAGTGTTTAACGCTATAAACTTTTCATCTGTAAAACAAAGATGACACTCCTTTTCTTCATGAGGGTATTTTATAGAGCACTGAAACACAACAACACTTTTTAAACATAGAAATCAATGTTTGACCTAATGCTCAATAAATAAAGCAAAGAAGGATGGACATGTTTAGGACAATACCAGCTTCCTCAATATCAAAGCTATAGATGTGCAATATTTACCCAATCACACTACTTATGAGAATAATGGGATTCCAAATATTTCAGAATACTTGTAAGAATGTTCTTCCTACCTCTGATTCATCAGAGGGGTTAAATAATGTAAGTTTCAAGGTGCCCACAGACAGCTCAAGCATATTCTGGTGCGTTCAAAGACGTTTTAGTGAATTGCAGAAGGCAAATGCCAAGTATCACCAGATGATAATGGAAAGCGAGTGAATGGAAAGCGAGAAAGTGGAAATTACATAATCTTTTAGGAAGTGTGGCTACGCTGGGAGAAAGTATTATTTAATTAATAATTAGCTCATTCTCCTCTACAATCTTTTAATAGCTCCCCAAATAGAAATGAATTGGTGTTCTGTGCCATATTTGAACAAAACCCTTTTGTTTTCACAAAAATACAGAACATGTTAAGGTTGCTCTGATCATCCCTATTGTGATCACCATGTTTTTATGTGCCACCTTGATGACATGTACGTATCAGAAGAAACTATTTTACAAATGTTCAAGAAGAACATATACTAGTGTTTAAAAGAAAAAAAAAAAAGCTTACATTTAGGCTTAAGCTAATTAACCCCTCAAGTTCTTTTCTCAATGACAGGTATCAGTACTTTTCACTCCCCAGTTTCTCTGTCTGAAATCAACTCTAAGTAGTCATGTCAACCTCTTGACTAAAGAGAGGCTGATATATTCCTGTGCTACCTTCCCTCTCTGATAATATTATATATACACCTGATTCTATTCACTTAGAGATACTGATGGCTTTCAACTTCATTGACCCATTTATATTTTACTTTCAGAGCCAAAAAATGTTAAGAGTACTGTATTCACAGAACATTTTTCTCATTAAAGTCAAACATGAGCCCAAACCTTCTACCTTTACCATTCAAACCAATAGCGACCTCATTTAATTCCAGCACCAAAAAATGTCTTTCACTTAAAATTAATGTCTTGTCCACATAAAATTGAAATACAGAATGCAGCCTTCCTTATGATAAGTAGAAAGCACAAAGGTGACTTTTAAGGAGATAAATTCATTCTGTCAGTGAAAGAATAAAAACCTTTTGTTATTCACCTGTGACTCAAACACTCCTAAGCAATGAGTTCTTCCTTTATTTGTAACTAAATATGATCGATCTGTCATTCAGCTTTCCCTTGCTGACATGTGTTAAATTAAAATATACCATTAATATATATATGGTCTCTGATTCTCACATGGTTAATGATCCTACATTAAAAGACCCGGCAGCATGTTGGAACCCGATAGCCACACAGACAGAGTAATATACCATCCAGATGGATAGGTGGTAGGGAACATGGCACTTTAAATTATTTAAAATAGCATAATTGTATTGCTTCCATTTACAGAGAATATCAAGTAAGGCAGTACAAATTGTTTTGAGTTAATAGAATCATAAAGAATTAAGTTGATCCCATGGAGATTTCCAGAAATAAAATTATACAGGAATATTTGCATTGTTTAATAAGACAATCCAGATCTTCAAATAGAAAAATACACTGGATAATTGAATAATACTTCTGCTTCTTCAATGAATAAAAAATCAAGAGTCCTAAGTTCAATCTTCTATTATCTATATTCTGGAGGTAACTGACATAAATTATATTGGTTACTTTTTACAAATAAAGTTTAGATGTTTTTATAGTATTACTTCCAGTGTAGATCCAACTACTACTGAATATTTACTAGATGTCAACTATTTTAACTGGTCCCACAACAAATCTTTAAGGCATATTTTTATCAGCAGCATCAACATCTTATTTTGTAGATAATAAAAATACCAGACCTGTATTTGAATTCATTTACTATAATAACTCTACAAGGAGTCTAAGTACTACTATTATCATTCTCTCCACTTTCTCAGACAAGGAAACTAAACAGCAGAACATTTATGTAATGACTTCAAAGTCACCAGGAGCAAAGAGCATGAATCAATCACCAGTAAGCCAAGGCCATGGATCAGAATATAAGTGTATCCTGCTTCTCAGAGGAAGACGATTAGGCTTGGAGTACATGATATCCTAATTAAGAATACAAAGCTAGAGAAAATAAGACAAAATGTAAATCCGTTCCATTTACTCGGCATAGGAGGTTGTGTTTCTATTCTCGTTTGTATCTCAAACATTCTCTAAAGGCGCACACGAGAAGGCTTGGTGGTCAGCCTACAGAATCACTAGGAAGTAGTGGAACCTTTAGGCGGCGAGGCCTAGTGCAAGGAAGTTAGATTGCTGGCAGTGTGCCCCTGGAGGGGATACTAGGATACCCACCCTTTTGCTCTTTCTCTTTCTGAACTCTGGTTGTCACAGGGTGTGCACTGTTGTCACACCACACACTTATACCACAGATCTAAGGACAGCAGGACAAAGAAACACTGGACCTGATTCTCTGACACCATGACCTAAAGGACATATTTTGGGCTGAGAGTCTATGGCAATTACCTAGCATGTGTGGTATAGACAGCACATGTGGGTTTGATTCTCAACATTGGGGGGGGGGGGGGGGTAGGAAAGAAAGGACAAAACAGAGAACAGAGAAAATAAAAAAGAAAAAGGAGAAAAGAGAAAAAAGGTCATGAATGTTGGTTGACACCTATAACTCCAGCACTCTGAGATCTTGTGACAGGTGTCATAGAGGACTGCAAGTTCAAGTCTATGCAAAAACTGGCAATGCAAAAACTCAAAATAAGCTTGGCTCAAATTTTAAAAAAGGAACAGGCATGGGGATGTAGCTCAGTGTGAAGGCCCTGTGTTCAATTCTCAGTACCTGCAAAAAAAAGGAAAAAAAGGAAAAAAGGAAAAAAACGTTTTTTCTTTTAGGTTGTTTATCTCAGGTATTTTGCCAAGTCTGATTAATTAATATAAGTTATACTTCCAGACTTTTTCTACATATATACATGCAGAGATATACATCTGTAAAGCTATATTAGATGTACATTCTTAAAAATATGATTTTGTTCTTTAAATATAGCTAAATTTCCACCTCGATAAGCATGATCCAACAAACCATCACTGACCTAATTCCTTTGTTGATGTACAAGTACTTTTAAAAATTATGTTATCATAAATGCACTTCCTTATACGTTAAATCCTCTTCCTCATATGTTTTTATACAAGTACATGTATAAAATTAGGAGCTCCTGGCACATGGCAGGCTCTGATTAAATTTGTTGAAGTAATGAAATAAAGAAAAATAAAGTGGCTTGATCATAACAAATTTATTGGGGAAAGAAAAGACTGAAATCCCAAGTCCATTTATCAAACCATGCCTGAATGTTGACTGTTGATCCAAATTTAGAAAAAAAATTAAGAAAAGTATTCTTTAAGAATCACCAGGCTATAAGAAATTACATTTATTTACAATAGAATACTAAGGTTTTTTTTTATGATTATGTGCCATGCATCCTTTATATCAATAACACGTATGATAAATTTGTGATTACACACACACACACACACACACACACACACACACACACATGCACACACACATTTTCTCAGACAACTGGTTTTTAAATATTTAATTCTACTGCTTAATGGTTATATTTTTGAAAAGTTTCCCTTTATAAAAACTGAAATACCACAATTACTGTATTCTAAGGTCTTATGTGTAGTTAGTCATTTCAAAATGTTTTCTGTTGCATTGATCTGCTTTATCTATAATGATTACACCGTTATAGCATTAAAATACATTTGGTATTTGGAAGGACAAACAGTACCCAATACTTTCTATGCTTCTGGCTGTAGAGGAGCTTACAAACTCGTGCAGCGTTCCTGCCAACAGCCCCGGTGAGATCTCCTCCTTCCATTCAGCTCTTATGTTATATTCCTTGTCAAATTCATCATTTGCTTCCTTTATGCCTTAATCTATCTATCTATCTATCTATCTATATATATATATATATATATATATATATATATATATATATATATTTCTAGTGTCACAATTCTAGGTATTCTATACGTTTGTTGCATGTACTTTGTATGTAGACATTTAATATATTTTTAAATTATTATTTAATACACAAGACATTAGATTTTACCACCACTTAGAAATATTGCAATGCTTTTCCAGCAAAAATTTATTTTAAAAAAGTAGTCACAAACCATTTTCAACAAGAATGATACACATGCTTTTTATGGGAATTAAACCTTCACACTAAGCTACATTGTCACTTTTTAGACAGGTCTCACTAATTCACTGAGTTACCCAGTTTGGCTTGATCTTGGGTTCCTCCTGCTTTACCTCCCACAGTACCAGGATTTTGGGGCAGCATGTCTGGGTCCTGCTATTTCTTATTTTACATTTCCTTTTGTATAAAAAGAAAAATATAAGTCATTACACTAGAAGGTGAATTCTCAAATATCAACCAAAGTAACATAATAAAAGTATGAATGTATTTATCTACATCAAGAACCACCATTAACTAACACATATAAATATGGCATCTCTAGTTCTCTGAGCTTCAGATAATAGAGAATGTGAAAATAATGTTGGCCTCAAGCAGGTTAACAGTTTTTGAGTTACTTGTTTTTCTTTTCAGTTGACAGCTGTATAAGTAATGTTTCCTTCTTGGCTGTGGATGCAAAGACCCAAGTTTTATATCTTAAAAATTCCTTATTTTTAACTCAGATTGTTTTACAGTTTGTTCCTCTCTTTGCATTGATAATTTTGTATTACATTAATAATTTGAGATGTGCATTAAAAATTTTACCAAAATATTTTCAGCAAAATGTAGCCCCCTTCCCTTCTTTAATTTCTAACATGTCATTTTTATAACCTAATCTAAGATTACTGCATATATAAATAATTATAAAAGGTTCCAGGAAAGACTTCATTGAGCTACTGGGTACCATTTACCTTGTTCCCTCCATTGTTAACTTATTAGAAACTACAGCACAGTATCAAAAGCAAGATGTTGAACTTGACATCGTCAAGATGTGGAACACTGCGTCAGCACACGGATGCTTCGTGTTGCTCTTTCATTCCCATGTCTGCTTCCCTCCCACCTCAATGTTTGCTAATCACTAACCTTACACCTACTTCTACACCTGTACCACTTCAAGAATATTAATAGGAAAGTAAAGCAAACAGCCTTTGAAGATAGGCTTTTTTCCACTCAGTATATAATTTTCTTGAGATTCATTCAGGTTACTGCACATATTAATGATTTCCCCGACTGCTGAGTATTATTCCATAGTATGGATTACCACAATGTGTCCAACAATTTATTCACTGAGTGCAGTTGAATTCTGTTCAGTTCGGGGCTATTAACAATAAAACTGCTAGAAACAATCATGTACAAGCTTTTATGTGGATGTAAGTTTTCACTTATCTTAAATAAATACCCAGGGCTGCACTTGCTGGATGGTATAGTATTTACCTGTGTAATTATTTAAAGAAACTGGCAAACTATTTACCAAAGTGTACACCTATACCATGATTTAGATCTTAACTCTGCCCCAAAGTCATGTGTGGAAAGCTTGGCTCCCAACTGCTCGCACTATTAGGAAGCGAGGTCTAGTGAAAGAAAACAAGTTCACTGAGATGCAGTCTTGAAAGGGACCCGGGAGCACAGCCCTTTCCTCGCTTTTTTACTTGCTGAATTCAATGAGGTAAGCAGCCTCCTCTGTCAAACAGTACTGCTGATACAAAGAACTGGCTCATCACAGGCCCAAAAGCAACTGGGCCAACTGCGGACTTAAACCTCAGAAACCATAAACCTCTGAAACCAAAGTCAAAATAGACCTTTCCTCCTTCAAGTTGATTTACCTCAGACATTTTGTCAGAGTGACACAATACCATTTTACCTTCTCATCAATTAACACTACTTTTTTTTTATTTTAGCCATTTTGGTTGATCCATAGTACTACTATAGAGTTGTTTAAATTTGTGTGTCCGCAGCAACTAATGATGTTGTATACCTTGTGTTTATTTGCCATGTGTATATTTTCTCTGGTGGACTGTTATCCACCTGCCTTCCATAACTCTGGTGATTGAGCCCAAGACTTTCACACTGACATATATCCCCAGTGCACTATTAGTTTTGATTTCTAAGACAGGATCTCACTTGGTCACTAAGTTGCACCCAGGATGGGCTCAAATTTCTGATCCTCTTCCACAGCCTCCCAGAATACAAAGTTTATAAAGCTGTATCAAGAGGCCAGCTTGAAACATTATCTTACTCATACTCCAATTAGACCATTTGCTTTTTCTACTGTTGAGTTCTGTGAGTTCTTTATGTGTTTTAGGTACTAGTCCCTTGATATATATGTAGACTGTAATTCTTTCCCATTTTCTTGGCTCATGTCTTTTATTTTGGTAACTATAATAAAGCCTCACTTCAATACAGACAACAGAGATCCAAAAAAGATCTATTCCATAAAATGTAGTGTTGTGAATTGCCAGATTATGAAAACTAATGTCTTGAGTCTTTGTTTTGGCTAGGTTTTTGCCTGCTTTCTGGCACATTTCTGTGTGATAATAGGTAAGAAGAAAATATATTTTTATTTATCAGACATGTGGGAAAGAGAATGATTTTTTTTGACACAGGGTCTCACTCTGTAGTCTAGATTGGCCCTGAACTCACTATAGCCCAAGCTTACCTAAACTCATGGAAGTTCCTGGCCTCAGCCTCCCAAGTGCTGGGATTACAGGTGTGCATCACCACACCCGGCTTATGTGGTGCTGGGGAATCGAATTCAGGGCCTTGTGCTTGCAAAGCAAACACTTCAATTGATGTGCTACTCCTCCATCTCAAGAATGATTATTGCAAAGAAAACATACATTGTATGCTAGAATGAAAAGTTTCTGTGTGGAAGAAGGAATCACTTCTAACCTCATCCCACCCTTAAAAAGGATGAAAAAAATTCTGCCTTGAATCTGCAAGATCTGAACAGAAGATTAAAACCATTTACTAATCACATTACATCTAAAAATAAAATCACTCTAGGACCTTACTATTTTTACATTCTATTTCTTGTATTATAAGCCATCTCCAATTACCTTACAAATAATTAAAGTACAATACCACCCAGGTTGAATAAACCCAGGAAGGACTGTTCATTTACATGGCATTCTATGTGAGAAACACCCCTAGCAGGGTTGGGGCATGTCTGGCTCCTGAGCCACGTATGGCCTGCGAAATCATTGGGTAAAGTCCAGCCTAAACAACTACCACAGTGGTGAGTTAATTGTGTAAAAATTTTAAATGTGTTATCAAATATAGCAGGCTAAATTTTAAGTTGATAATTTTGGTGTGGCCCATGCACTATGTCAAAAAATACCCAATACAATGGCTCCTCACAGAGCAAAAGATTCCCCACCCATACAAGAGCACAAAACCACATTCCCAGGGTTTCTGGGTTTCATTGTGATAAGGTAATCACCATACAGAGATATTCTCATGATGACTTTAAAAAGCCTCAGGTATAAAACACATCTCAGAACTATTCCTGGCCTTAATTCACATTCCTTTGAAATGGGAAAGCCACGCAAACCTTAGGAAGCTTGCTTCCATGCCAGTTAAATCAGGAACTTGAATGAGTCAATAAAATGAGTTAAAGGTCATTTCCAGTTGGTAAATTCTATTATTTCAATTAAAAAAAGTCTAAAAATTTTAAGAGCTATGATGAGCACTCATTTAAAGACCTAACCAGAACTCTTCAACATGCCAATATCATATAAAAAACAACTATTAAAAAGCTGTCACAGATTGGAGGGGGCTTAAAAAGACACAACTAAATGCACTGTAGAATCCTAGCCTGAATACTGGAATAGAATACAGACACTAGAGAAAAACACTAAAAATTCTAAATAAAGTCTCTAGTTTAGTTAACTAAAAAGTCTGGTTGGTGGGTCTCTAATAGCACATCTGTCTAGACTAAAATTCTGAAACCATTAAAGAAATTATTGTTTGGAAAAATAGTTTATTTCTTCCTTTTAAATGTGAATACACATATTTAAAGAACCATAAGATGACACAATTTTGGAGCCATTTATTCCATATTTAGGTTCTTTAATATTCCTATTTGTAAAATCACTAGAAGAGCATATTCTCCTAACAATATCCTTTTAACCACATAATCATCTCAGAGATTCCACAAGTATGAAGTTATAATTGTAAAGGTAATATGAAAACTCAAATTAGGCAAACAGGGAAAATGTGATTTATTATATGAATTCCATGTTAAATGACATCAAAATGAATATATGTATTCTTCACAGGAATGGGGAGACATTTCTCTCTGATTTTTCCAGGCCTCTGGCTATCTCCGTTGCTTATGGGCAAACCACAATAGAAGATATATTTCTTATATTTCATAATGAAAATCTGCAAACCAAATCTCTCCCAATGTTTAAAGATCGAATCTTAATAAAGCTGCTTTTATGCTTAAAAATAAAATGTTCTCATGATTTACAAGACATATACTTACATAAATATTAAAAAACAAAAACAGAAAACAGTATTGGGGAGGCAACATCTTAAGAGCAAGACAATTTTAGTCACAAGAGCCTAGATTTAGATTAGAGATATGTTTACAATTGAAACATTTTATCACTTTAAAAAGATTCTTTAATTAATCTTTCTTAGCCACTTTGGACTGATATAGTAGAACTTCACAGACAAAGTGACCCAACAAACATTTGTTAGTTCTGCAGTCTAAGAAGACCAAGATCCAGACATCAGTAGACGTGATGTCTGGTGAAAACCCTCTTCCTTGTTTCTCAATAGCCTTTGTCCATCTTCTATTCTATCCTCACATTAACTAAGAGAGAAATATCTCTCTTGTTCATCCTTAAAAAGGTATTGATCCATTCATTTGTGAATCCTCTACACTTACAACCTAATTACCTCCCAAAGATCCCACCTGCTAATACCATCAGATTGGAGATCAGAATTTCAGCATGTAATAAGGAAACAAAAATATGTCACTCATGAATCCATTTCTAAAAAAAATCTTACAATCAGAAACTTTCCAAAAAGAACCTTTGTTCTGCCACAAAACCCTGTTTGTTTTCTACTATGGAACATTGGCTTGTGCTTGAAGGATCTCAGAATCTGAATAGCAATGATAAATGCTGATTGTTCACTGATGATTCAATAGTTGCCTATTGAAATCAATCTAGAGCCCCTGCTCTGAATAGCTTAGTCTTTCCTAAGCATTACAATAATAATAGCCAGTAATATTTTTAGTACTTTGTAATTTTGCCAGGCACTGATCTACATGCTTGTTGTACTCTCTCATTTAACAAAAGTCAACTACCTTTAAGGTAGGTAGGTATTCTTATTATCATTTTTTCATAGATAAGTAAGTTGAAAGACAGAAAAGTTAGCTTACCCAAATATTGTGGCTGAGCCATGTCCTTTTCAATCTCGATAAATATGAATCACTCCTTCCTAGCTGGGGAAATTTCCTCAAGAAATTCAATGCCAGGTCTCAGTATCATATGCCCTTTGACTAGATGACATTAGGTTTAATGTCTGTCCCACTTACTTCACATATTGGTTGCAAGGGTCAAATATAATGTTGGGAAAACGTAATTTGGGGTTCCCATCCTCTATGGTGTTGTTCCAAAAATTCAGAATACAGAACATACAAAATACATGTCAAAATCACAGCTCCTTGAGGGCAACTGGGTACCTTCTCGAGTCAACCCAAAACCCAACAGAGACGGAGAAGAGAAGGCTCCAGACTCTGCTCCACACAGAACGTAAGTGTTTAAAACAACACATTTCTTTCTGCTCTGTTATTTCCTCTGCCTCCCTGTGTCTTCTCTCCAAGTCTGTTTATCCTTCTGCAAATTCTCCCTGTCCTTTTTTTATTTGTAAGAGATTTCAATATTAAAATAGCATGTTACCTATTATTTGCTGTATTTCAGCAAAAAAGTTTCTCTTTTTCAAGGGTAGTTTGGAACAGTCTAAATATTCCTTTCCATAAAGAACTCCAAAATACCAGGAGCTGTTAATGATCTGTTGAGCTCTCCCTCATATTCTATCAGGCCAAGTCTTTGCAATATCTGAGAATAACGGGGCGTGAAAAGCTGGCCATCCAAGCGGCATCCTGGAAAACACCCCTTCCCACAGGAGGCCAGTACAGGCCCCTCTCTTTCAACACCAAGCAGCTGGGTCTGAGATCTGCCAGACAAACTTCTTTGATTCTACACACATCAACTAAGCCTCCCTTGGGGTGGGAAAATGCGGATAAAGGGCTCATAATAAATATAACCTGTAATCACTTTTAATCTCTGAACAGAAGCCAGAGGGTCCATATGCCATAAGTTAACTTGAGGGTAGATAGTGTGTAAGCATTTGAGAGCAAAAGTCAGCCTTGCAATTGTAAGTGAATTAAGGAAGGCAAATTAACCAAAGATTTGTGTTTGTTGTGTGGGAAGGTGATGGGAGACTACATCTTCCAAATTTAAGTGTATTTTATGTTAATTGCAGAAAGCAGCATAGATGTGTTGCTTTAAATCTCATCCACAGGGAACTAGAGTTGAGCTTGTCGATTCCTTTTATTATCTACTCAAGGGCTCCAGTCCTTGTTTGTATTTACTTGAGGAGCACAGACCAATTTCTGAAGAGCTTTACAACTTTAAGTGTTACAAGAAACTTCCTCTTAATACCATCTAGTTAATTGAACCATAACAGCTCCTAAGTGGAACATTATATCTATTGGTCTTAAGTGCTGCTGTGGATATCACAGCTTCAGTCATAGCATTACAATCTTTTTATTTAGAGCACTTGGAAAGCTGAAAATTAAATATACCTCAATCTGCTCTCATTCTAACCATTACTTACCTTGGTGCAAAGTAAACACTAATGTAACTATACCACTTCTGATAAAATTATATTCTGAATTGTCTTATAATGAAATATACGTTTGTGCAGTCGTACCTACTTACCCTCTCTGCTCAGTTACAAATGTTTTCTCTATAATGACAAATCTCTGGGCAAACTGATTTTGTATTTATTTATTTTCCCCATTTTATGGTATGTAAAAATGCCAAATTTTAAAGCTTACATTGATCTTGAACATTTTGTGCACATACATATCTTGGAAAGGGTACAAGATCTCCCCCTCTCTCCTTTTGGCCCTCTTCCTTCCCTTCCAACCCATTTATGTAGTACTGGGAATCGAGCCCATGGCCTCAGTGTAATAATGAATTACATCCCAGATTTGGGTTTGAGACAAGGTCTTGTTCAGTTGCAATGTTACCCAGGCTGGACTCAAACTTGCAATCCTTGTGCCTCCACCTTTCAGATTGTTGGAACTGCAGCCCTATGCCACCAGGCCTGGCTTTTGAGTTCAGTCAGTACACTCATATTTGGAAGGGAGAAGCAAAGGAGAGTTGTGGAAATATACCTACACATGGGTGAATAATACTCAATGCTAAGTTCCGGATGTTATTTGCATGAAACAGTCAAAGCTCCAAAATGGCCAACTGGGCTAAGTAAGTTGGCCTAAACTAGATGTTCTGAAAGTATGTCACTCTCAATTTTCCACATGTGATTTACCTCTTACTGCTGTTTGTACCGCTTTTCTCTTCAGAAATGCAAAGGCTTAGAAGCTACCCCACTCAAACTTAATAAAAATATGCATATAATCAAGTTCTTTAGAGGATTCCCATGTACTCTTAATCCATCTACACCACTCCAGGGACCTCTACTGAGAATAAAGGAAAGGCCTCTCACCTCAGATGTTAACTAGGAATATGCTAGCTCTTTCACGTAACAGAGAATGGTGCTATTGGACACTGAAGGTGAAAGACTGCACATAACTCTAAAATTTCAAATCAGCCCTTGAGACCTAAGGCCTGGGGAAGTAGACGCAGGGAAAGGGAGTGTTGCATGCTATATCCCACTAGCCATTGGAAGAGAAACTTTTGTTGGAACCATTTACTCTCTGCTGTGATGTTATTGGATTTGATTTCCTTTATTCTAAAGAATGACATATTACAATGTTTTTAAATGACCTAAATTCAGTATTCCATCCAGATGCTTTCAATTTGGCAGGCCAAAGCAAATTTTGCATAGAAGAAACTGAGCTCACAGAAAGGAGTTTGAAATTCCAGAGGCACTTCAAAGTCAAGAAAATAGGAAAATATAAACGAATACAAGTGACCTTGGTATTCTTCTGCAGTGGGTGATAGTCACCTCTCAGAGCCATCTTAGAATAAGTACCTTGGGGTCCTTCTGTAAGCAGTCTTCTTGGCACTGAGTTCCAAACAACAGACGTTTTGCTAAAACTTCACTGAGGAAAATGACACAAAGTTGTGTAGTAAGATCCAAAACACATCCAATTTAACTGGAGTAGCAGGCCACAGCATAGTGTAGAGAGTATGAACACAAGCAGGAAACACACTGAAACTCAATTTCTCCTACTAGATCCTTTTTCTCTGTGACTTCAAAGATGACAGCATTTCTCCAACAACAAGCAAGCCATTAATTCTGCAGCACCAGCTGAATTCCCTCTAAGTCAGTTCAATCCTGGTATTATTTACCTAGATAGCATCAGATCTCCTAAGCTGAGGGCTCAGTCTCCAAGACTGCCCCACCCTGCTATGTTTTCTGTTTTGTTTTGTTTTCCTGACCCAAAATTCTCCCAACCCTTTCCTGTTTGATTAATTTGCTCGGGTAGTTCACAGAATTCAGGGAACTATTTATGTTTACTGGCTTATCATAAAGGATTTTATATACAGATAGTCAGATGTCCAGGGCAAGACTTGGAGAAGGGGCACACAGTGTCAAGACCCTCTTCATTCACATCATCTCCCGGGAAGCCCCATGTGCCCAACTATCAGAAGCTCTCTGAACCACTGCACAGGTATAGACAACTCCGTAAAAGGTGACTGGACAGTAAGAGTACGATCTAATGTTAACAGACTCAGCTGGTAACCCAGCAACACTGCCTCCATTCTTGCCTCTCTGTGTAGCACTTCTTCCTTGTAGGTATGGGACAGAACCCCTCCCGAAATGGAGGTCTGTCTTAGGGTCTAATTTCAGACAACATGGGCTGAAAAATTTCTTCACGGCCTCTCTAAGATAGGAAAGGAGAGATTAAAGTTTCTATGGTCTGCCTTGGAAAAGAGAAATTCCAGTTTCAATGAGCTGGCCTTGGGGAGAAGGAGCAGATGAAAAGCAGGCAGGACCGAGGGGCTAAGAGTTTGAAGGTTGTGTCTGAGGCCTACAATCCCTCTAGTCACTTAGAAAATAAAGTTATGGCAGTAGTGAGCCAGAAACTACCAGATGAAACCAAAAGTGTATGTATGCCATAGTCCAAGGTCTGTGCTTACTCAGCCACTCCTGCCTCAGAATCAAGACACCTTAGCTGTTTAAACACAATGAACCTCAGAAGCACGGCAGACACACGAAGGAGTGACCAGGGCAACTCCATCAGGGCAATTAACAGGGCAGTTAACAGGATCTGAATGAGTGTTCTCTAAATTAATTTGAGTTTTGACTTTCTTAACTGTCTCACTTATTTATCAAGAAAGCAAGTTTGGAGAGTTTCCATTTTCCTTAGCCACTTGTGTTTTCCTGTTGCTTTTGCCATCCCTTTTTTTCAATAATTTCATATCCACACACCAGTAGTTACTAATGTCAGCAATATTTTGAAAAATGCTTTTCAAAGTATTCTTTTTCAAGTAAATCATTGGTTTAGGATTAAATTTATTCAATGTTCTAGTCAAAATCTTATTTAGAATATCTCAGGTAATAAGTACTAACAAATTATGTGGTACTGTTTTTGTTATTGTTGTTTGTTTTTGAGGGAGTCTCACTCTAGCCTCATAATACTATGTTTATATATCTTAACTTTACTAAGGATATTATAATTTTTTTAGTTTTAAAAAATAGCAATTTTACTATCATTCAAAGTTACGTTTAAGCTATAGCTTATATAAATTACATAAATTTAACAGGAAAATATTTTTTAGCATTTAGGACTATAATAACTAGTTTATCTCAACCAAATATAAAACTAAAAAAACTCATTGAGAATTGGAGCAAAATACTTACCACAAAAACACAGTTAAGCTTGGTTTATTACTTCCCTAGCTTAACATAACAAAGATTCACAACTGTGGTAACTTACGACAACAGAAATCTCACAATTCAGAAAGCAACAAATAGAAAATTAAAATCGAAACAGGGCCATGCTCCTTTCAAAGCTATGAGGAAAGGATATTTAATGGGCCTCCACAGCTTTAGCTTTGGAAGCCCTGACATTCCTTGACTTGCAGTGAAAGACAAGCCTGTGCCTCCACCTTCTTGTGAACACCGCTCGAGTGTGCCTATAGAGTCTCCTACTTCTGTAAGAAGTCAGTCATTTTGGATTAAGGGTCCTCTCTAATGGGTTTATCTTTACTAGTATCTGCAAAGACCTTATTTTAAAATAAGGCCACATTTACAGGTACCAGAGATTAGGGCCTCCACATGCCTTTTGGGAGGATACTATTCAACCAATCGACACAATTCAACCAGTGACACAATATAACCTACAATTTTACAAAAATAACAGTTTTATTCTTTCTCTCTCTTTTTCTTTCTCTCTCCACCCTCCTTTCTTTCTACTCAAAAAATTAAAATAAATTTCATTTTCCTTTCACAAAATAAGGAATCACTAGAATCAAAATATGTAATTAACTGCTATTGTTTGGATTTGAAATGTTCTCCACAAACCTTGTGTATTTGGAAGGCAACTGGGCTGTGAGGATTAATGTATTCAAGTGAATTAATCTGTTATGTCACGTGCTATTAAGAGTAGGGCAGGGCTGAAAGGATATATCACTAAGAATACAACCTGGAAAGATGTATTTTTGTCTGGGCTTCTCACCAATCCCTTCTGTTTTCCTCTGGAACACGGTACTGTGTGGCCTTCTACCAAGCCCTTACACAATTGTCAATGAAACATGAGCAGACTGAGACGTCTGAACTGTGAGCCCAAACAAACTTTTCTTCCTTAAAAGTGTCAGATATTAGGTCCCAGCAATAAGAAATTAACTAAGATTATAGCCCAACTAGTATTCAATAAAAATTCTCTTACAACCGAGAAAGGGGCATCTAGAGCCTGTCAATGATGGTAGCACCAATCATAACAACTAATAAAATAACTTAAGGTCTTTGAAGTTTACCAATAACACCTCTGCCTGGCTAGCATAGGGTTCAAGAAAACAAACTTAGGGTATGTTAAAAGCATTCAAGGGGAGAGACACCAGAACCCTTGGTGACAAAACTAATTTACCCCATAAATACCATAATTACTTCAGCATGACATTAGTCTCATTCTTTGGTAACAGTTGAATGTCTGGAAAGCATAGTTCACACTGAGTAATATGCCATTTATGTGGTGCTGGTAGTGGTGGTGGTAGTGATAAGGATAGAACCCGGGCCTTCTCACTAAGCGACATCTTCAGCCCATTTTTTTGGTTTCAATTTTGAGACAGCACCTTGCTAAATCACTAAATTCTCCAAGGCTGGATTCAAACTTTAGCTCCTCCTGCCTCAGCCTCCCAGAGTACTAGAATTATAGACCTGTGCCAACAGGGCTGGCTTGTACCTGTATTTAAATAGTTACTTTCTTTCGCAACTTGAGATTTTCCTGCCTTCCTTTAGAGCACCATTTAAGGACCCTTCCATTGTCTTTTTACGTTTACATGGTCTGGAGTCCTTTCTAGTTTTTTGAATACATCTGCAAGGACCATATGCCTCTCAGCACCACTCTTGACTGCTAGTTTCCTCACATTTCAGTCCTGGCTCCTCCCACTATCCAAATATTCTCAATAGGACACCTAGCAGTCTCCTTAATCAATTTCCTCCATCTTCCCAGAGCTGTTCCTTGGCTATCTGCATGAATCTCTGCATCAAGTAATCTTAACTTGGAGTATAAAATTGCTATATTTTCTGGAGTCGATATTACTGTAGAATTTCAAAAAATGTCACAATCTCAAAAGACATAAAAGCCATACTCTGAAGCTTGAAATGCCAGCTACTGTCAACAGACTACTGGGAAGGGTATGACAGGGGTAAGCATGGAAGAACTTCTGAAGGTCTCTATTGCACGTTCTTTCCAAAAAAAGGTCCAAATTTGGAGAGCCATCAGCAGGCTCTGCCTGGCCGGGGTTTTCAGACTGGGATGTCAAATAGGATTCCTATCTGAATGCTAGAGTGTGGGCTGCCTGGTCAAGTTCAGGCCCCTGGGAAGCATGAATGCAAGACAGAAAAATGTTTGAAAGATGGCTGAAAGAGGATGGATCTTCAGTCTCCAGTTGCGACTAAGATCCCAAGATTCAAGCCATACAAACTTCTGACCAAAGGGAAGGCAAACATCCCTGGATCACTGAGAAAACAAGGGCATTCTTGCCAAAGAGAAGACAACTCTGCTTTGTTAAAGGGGCCCAGAAAAGTAATTTCTCTCTCTTCCACCCTCTACTCATTCTAGCCTTGGAAATGCCTTGATAAGAAACATGGTAAATGAGATAACATATGTAAAGCAGCCAGCACGGAGCCCAGCAGATACTACAGATTCAATAAATATTAGTTTCTTTCCTTATTAAGAACAACACGAGCTACAATGTTTATGTGATTTGCTGGCCATTATTACAATGTAGCACAGTAAGAAGTGTGTGCATAATTAAATATGTACTGCTATGGTAATTTTGTTTTTCAATTTTATTGATAGCATCATTATATGTGTTATGTAAGTTCAGAGTTTTTCTGCTTATGCAGCATGGTTAGCTGTTCCTAACTTTAAAAAAATTAAGGGAATATCTGAAGGAACAACTTAGTAGTTTAACCAGAAAAAAAAAAATTAAAACCTTAACTTCTCATAGTATAACATATCACGTTGCTCTTTCCTCCCTCTGTTCAAGTCCAGGCCCAGCCCCGTTCCTCAGCCCTGCTTCCAGCAGATGTCTACATCCTATACCCACCACACAACTCTGATATGATATTAACATTTTTCTTCCCTTTCCCCCATTAAAAAAAATATATGTGTGTGTGTGTGTGTGTGTGTGTGTGTGTGTGTGTGTGTGTGTGTGTATACAGACATATATATATATATATGTATATATTATATATATAAAACTTTACTCATCACTACTGGCAAAGAAATACCAGAAATATCAGGCCATATGCTACCGCAGTTTAACCTGAGAACCCCAGCCAGGGCAGAGCCTGCTGACAGCTCCATGTCAAAACAACCCTCAATTCAGAATCACTGACCAAAACACTGACTGGAAATGAACATGGCTGTGACTCAAAGCCCCAGGGAGCTGAAAGCAGCCACACCCATTTGTCACAATCTGGAAGTAGGAAGCCACATTAACATCGGAGTGAAAAATAGCCAGACTCCCAAACTTGAAAAGCAGGAATTAATGAGCAAACTGAGGCCTGTAGTTCACTTCACTAATAAAGTTGTTCGAAACAATCCAGGGAATGGGGTTCAAGATGAATTTCTTGGAAATTTCAAAAAACAGGTTTTTTTCCTGAATCCACCACTTGAGGCTAGCTTCCCATTAGATAGGTTTAATAAACTCTTAGTAAAAAACTGGGATAAAGGAACAAACGTGACAGCTCTAAGGAAAGGGGAACATATTAGTACACAGTTACAGAGGCAATTCATGGGATCCAAAGGCAGAGATGCAGCTCAACCTCTTGAGGGACTGACCAGAAGAAAGAATAGGAGCTTCTTCTCTCCTGGGTCCTCACACCTTTTCTCCTCCACCCTGTTTCCCCACTCTGTTTCTGCAGGGCCTGGCACCCCAGACCTTCCTGACTATCCCAATTCTAGATCAAGGGTCCACCTGTTCCAAAACTGCTTCAGGACTCAGGAGAAAAGAGGTGGCAGAGTCCTTTGTTATAAACAAGGCTTCAGTGGCGTATCCTTTGGCTGAGGGGCGAGTTCTTACACAAGACAGAGGTATGCTGAGCAGGCACCCAAAAATGTGGCTGATACGCCTCTAGGATCTCCGTACATAACAGTGAGTCCATCATCGGGGCAACACACTGCTCAGATGCGCAGGCAAGAAGCACGTTTACAGTACTTAGTGGTCCCTCACCCGTAAAAGAATGTCAGAAACAGAATGTTCTTGTCACAAACTAAACAGAATTTTACCCCTTGTTATTCCTAAAGAGCTTTCATTTTCCCTATCTGCCTAATAACAAGGCTTTAAACTTAACTTTGGGGAAAACACAAGTGCTATGTCACAGCTCACGTGAAATCCCAACTTGGAAAAATTCGTTTCTCCTCAAAGAACATGGACAGAAAAGCCAGTTAATTACGAGGACAGATAATATCACAGTTTACACTGCGAAAGTATCACTGTCTTTCCTACTTTGAGGAAGGCATCTGCTTTGCCTCTTGCAGATAAGAGATGATTCCACCCAGTAAGCATCCTTGCAATCCTGCATATTGAAAACTCTGAGCGAGCCTCAGAAAGGTGAAATTTTTGCCCAAGAACACAGACGTAGAACTCAAACTCGATTCTGCCTGACCTCAAAGCCTAAGTTCCCATTCTTACCAGCACTGACAACAAATGTTCACTGAGCGTTTACAGTGTGCTGACGATATTATTCACAGTACCTGACTTTCACTGATTTATTTAAGAGATATAGGAACCAGATCTCATCGGCTTGATTCTGCCAATGTGAAAAGGAAAGTACAAAGGAGTTACATATTTACCCAAGTTCACACAGCTGGTAAACAAGGAAACGGAGTTTTAGAACCCAAGCAATCCGTTTGCAAATCACATCAAATTATCTCCACTGGAGGATTTAATTCTGTCGCTACTGCATGTACCTTCTGTGTGATTACTCTTATTATTCAGTTAATATTTCTCAGCTGTATCTGCAAGAGCAACAACAAGTCTGCCACGAGTTCAAAGTGCAACTGAGTTAAAAATCTAAAGTTTTGTCTTTTCATTGCATGCATGGAGAACAGAAGTAATTATCTCGGTAGCCAGGAGTTTATAATTCATGTATCTCCCTAAAACAATTCCTTTCTCCTCACAATTTTTAAGGAGTTGTTAGTAAATGGAAATTTGTTTTCATTCTGTGTGCAGCACCATATGCATCTGAATGTAGTTAGGGTAGGGGATGCCACAGTATTCAAAAATATTTAATATAGAACATTTCTAAGAATTAGTTTTTTTTAGTTGTCATTTTTAGCATATTTACTGCTAGGAGGTGTTTAATAAAATATATTCCTCCAGGAAGCAAAAGGGCGAAGGGAAAAGGATTGTGAGGTTGATGCGGTATGTATGTGCACAAAATTCTCAAGCTCAGTGTAACTATTCGGTATTGCCTTTATATACTAATAAAAATGGGGGAAAAACTAGATTCCTACAGTATCTCCTCCCTCCACTGTCCCATTAAAAGTCTTCCAAATTCAAAGCACTACAGTACAAATGAGTCAGATAATGTACTGTCATCTACACTTTATAGATTGTATCCAGGGGTCTGTCCTTACCGTAAGCATCACTTCAATTGCAGCAAGCTGGCCATGAGCCACGACCTGTAAGCTCCCCACTGCTCTGTACTGTATGTAAACCACAGCTCGTGGGTAACACTAATGAAGTCCCATACTTGCATGACTCTACATTTTTCTGTATCCTTTAATTTGCTAGTAAGAGCTGGCAAAGTGCTTTTTAAAAATTATTAATTTGTTCACTCTTTTTCACCATGCCTTTCTGTACAGGACAAAACCACTTCCATTCAAACCACTGCAAAAATATCCCTTTACCAAAAGCCAAACACCTTTCTTTCTAAAAATTGCAAAAAATCAAATGTGGTAATTGCTTCCAGATTTGGAGCTTTATATGCAAACTCTTTATGACATTCACAAAGCTGCAAGGGAACTGCAATAGCACTGTGCTTCTGCAAAGACAAAGCCAATTTCAAAATCCAATTTTCAAAAGGAAATGCCATGTTTGTTTCATGTCACCCTCTGCCTCAGATTAGAACAATGATGAAGAAGAAGAAAAAAAAAGGAACAAAGCTGAAACCGTTGGTCTGGCTGGTTATTTCCAAGCAAAGCAAAGGGCAGATGGAAAACCTTTTAGTTGGCTGGGGGGCCTTGTCTTGTCTTCTCTGGTCACTCTTAGAAGCAGCCGAGCAGAGCCTTACCCCGTGGAATGAGAATTAACACACACATACACACTTCCAAATGTTTACATAAACAGCTTTATTAAAGATACAGACTGGCTGTTACAAAAACAGGTAGTCTGGCTGCCTTAGCAATTTTGATATACCAGGCTCACTGCCATTTGCCACAGGCCCCACCTCTCCCCCCACCCCCAGCTGTCCTGCAGTGACAACACAGTCACACAGTCTTGGCTGTATAAGTGACCCTAGAGCCCAACACAACAACACAATCTCTCACTAAAGTGAAATGATTTTTGGAAGGGAGCCTTTGGTATGTAGCAGATTAAGAATCAACCTTTGGAGTATGAATGTGTGTGGGTAAAAGAGGAAAACACCTACACTGCTGCATCTGTTTGCAGTCACACTTACATATTTACATTGTTTCCAGCTACTCTTGAATAGGTATGAAATTAATGAAAACACGTAGCTACATATAAACACACATAACCTGTAAATATGCACCAAATACAGAAAGAAGTGTGCAAATATGCCAAAGATCACATATATAAAATATGTCAATGACTGAGATTCTGGTAAGTATTCACATAAGGAAAAATATAATAGGATATTTAAATGAGCTGTTTCCCCCATATTCAAATTTTTTAACAAAAGGCCATTATTTTTACTGCTACCTGTTGAAAACAATTTGAATTTGGATTTTACCAGTACTTACCAGGTGCAAAAAGATACAAAAAGAATTAAGAACCAATCAACCATATCTCTTGGCTCCCCTTGCTGGCAGTCTGAGGAAGTTCTTGTAATGTTCCTGCCAACTGCTGTGTAAGCAGGTACCCATGAGGAAACAAGATTCATGTTAGCTCAGGGATCACGGGGCCATGTCTTACCATCTTTATGCACTCTATCCAATGACTGTCATTTGCAACACAACTGGGCACTGGCTATTCCTAATCTATTTCTGTGCTGTATTGTCGCTGGTCAAAAATGGCCTTGTTCTCCTATTCCCTCTATTTCCCAACTTCAAAAGGAAAGGAACCCATAAGCCTGAGCTCAATTTGTTCTGGCAATTATTGCAAAGTTCTTACTGTGAGTGATGCCCTGTCCTTCAGTTTGAGATGATACACAGCCATCCAGGGTCCAGACAAAAGGAGACCCCACTTTTCTCCAAGTGTACTCACCCATGTACAGACAAACTGGCAGAAATGCCTGCCCATTCACATCTTACTGGGAAGGAGAAAGAACAGGGGGAGAAAAGGAGAATGAAAGATTACTGAGTGACAACTACACAGAAGAGATAAAATCAAGGCGTGAACATGGTGAAGAGAAACAAAGCGGACAATTCTGATCTACAGGAAAGAAAAACACTAATGCAGCGTAGAAGAGTGTGTGTGTGTGTGTGTGTGTGTGTGTGTGTGTGTGTGTGTGTGTTTTCATACTGTTCAGCTAAATTGTGTTTCATTATAGATAAAGGTTACTATCATAATATTTAAATGTAAAACTGAAAGTTATGCTTGAAATTTTGAGCCTCTCTGGAATCAGTCCTGCTCCCACACCCTACCACTTTCCTGCTCTCTCTGGCTCTCCAGTAAGGCGCAGCTGTACATTAATTGAACCAAATGAAACCGTTAGGATGAAATACCACCAGGATGCATTCTAAAGTGTAATTTTTCTGAAAGAAGTATGTAACTTTATTAAAAAACTAAAGTACCTGTCAAAGATGAAAGAAATATATCACATTATGATGAAAAAAAGGTCATTTAAGAAAAGGCTGAAATAGCACTTCTTTTTGAAATGGCATATGGAGACTTCCTAACACTGAAAAAAAAATACTTTTTCTTAATACTTGTCCTTATTCTCTGTTCATGAGCAGAAGGAAAATCTTTGTAGATAAGGTCACTTTCAATTCTAGGCCCTGACACATGTTCCTCTGTGGAGTCAAATGCCCTCATCTTTCCCCCTTTCAACCATATCTAGTGATAATTGTTCTTACGTTCCTGTCTGCTAGGAAAACAGTTGGTGAGACGTAATGTCAGAGTTAGGTAGGTCTCCAACACACCAGAAATTATTTCTCCCAGCAAAAGTCATTTATTTTAAAGGATAAGTAATGAAGTGAACAGGAGAAAATTAAGTTAATTTTAAAATCCGTTATTAGTTGCTTCTCTCTAGCTATAATGGAAATAGAGGGGGGGAAATTATAGATTCAAGAACAATATGCACTTTTTCCATTACAAAGAATGACTTATTTAATGCATGAATCATTAGAGAACAGTCCCTCTGGCCTTATGGAACTCTACACATAGAGGCAAAAAGAAAAATTTTACGATATAAAATACATTGGAAGATTCTTGGGAAAAGTGAACTCCAATCCCCAATGAAATTATCTCTTATGGCAATTAAGAGACTGTTTGTTGGAGCTTTACCAGCCTCAGGCAAACTCAACAAACCCGTTCCTGGCTGCCGGTAATGACAGATTTCTTTGGGAATATTATTTAATTAACAACAATTTAAAAGAGCAGTTCAGCTGAGAAACTGCATTTACTTACTGGACGCATTAAGCAATAATAAGTGAAAAAGACATGCTAATTGTTAGCCTTCCCATTACCTTTTGTTTCTGAAATACTTAAGTAGCTGATACGTATTTGCCACTAGGTATTTCCAGCAGCCCATGTTCTAAGAACTTTAGCTCTCACCCTACAGGCTAGTAGTTATTTGCAGTTTGATTCTGTTAAGAAATCCCCCAGGGCCTCAAATGTTCAGGGCCAGCATTCTTTGTCCTTCCCCATTCTAGACAAGGGCAACTGCCAGTGCCTCTTTCTTGTATACACAGCCTCCCTCCCACCCCACACATCATTTGCTGCTAATCACCACATAAGTGACGCCTTTGTTCTCCTCCCCTCCCTGCCACGTTGGGTTGCATCAGCAACTTGGTGGCTAGCTGCAGATCACACACTGGCCCCCACCCTTCCCCCAGAGATGCACTAAGATCCCAGCGCACTGGCAGCAGAGGAAGGCAAATCTCTCCTCAAAGTTACTGGACTAAATTCTCTACACTCCAATAGCTGCCTTTAGAGCTGATTATCATTTAAAGATCAATTTCAAGCTGGCAAAGGGAGCACAATTTAAGTTTTCCCGACATCCAGTGGATCTGGCAGCAGAAGGTGAACCCCAAAGATCAAGTGGCAAGCTTAAGGAAACTTCCATGGGGGAAGGAGTAAAGTAAGTTATGAAACTTTTTTGTTTAGTCTTCTATTCTACAACATATCTTCACAGACTGTTTGAGATTGGTGAGTGAAATACATTGGCTCTAGAAATGAAATGTGTCAATGCAGTTTCTGTGGGTACCAAATAAAGCTACCTGAGAGAATAATTTTAAATTATTAGTGGTTAGCTGCTAATTGTAGTCACTAGGGCTGATTAAAAATCTCGCCAACAGAAAATCTTTATCTCGACTTGATTTGTGATAAAGTTAGAAATGCGCAGTCAATGTGGAACACAGTCATTAAACAAAACAAATTTCTTTCACAGATTCTACAAATACAAATCTGAAATCCCAAACAGTCAGGTCATGCTTCCGTGGAGGAGCAGACAAGGGTAGGGTGTGTATATAGCACTTGCTTGCACAGTACATTAAGATTGATTGCAGGAGCAAAAGATTTTTCTCTTTGATTTTTTGAGTCCAAAGTAGCTTTCACTCCAACAATATCAAAGGCATCTGATTAAACACATCTCTCAGCAGGATTTTATCGCAGGGCATATTTTATTATGTACAGTACAACCAGACTGATGTAATGTGGCATCTGCCAGCAAATGCCGTGTCTTAAAACAACCCGTGGAAATAGATTTTTATCTCTTTAATTCCAGGTTGATGCTATTAACCAATTCCATTATTTAAATTGACTATTAAGATTAAAACCAATCTGATTTATTAGAATGTATTTCTCATTAATAAGCAATTTTCATTTTAGTCTTCTAATCCTTTATTTATCTTTAATATTTTACACATAGGCATTTGCAAAATCTTGCTTAATATGAAGAGAGTGTGGGGAACAATTCCTGCTAAGTGCTTCTTACTCTTACAATATAAAAACAAAAATGTGTAGAGATTATATGGGTTTCCTCTCATGATTCTTTACTGTATAGTTAAGATGAAAGGAGATTATAGGAAAAAGACATGATACATTTTGCATAAGAGCATTTTCTAATCCACTCCCCCCAAATCCTCAAATTACTGGCATAGAAAAAACTAGGAACTTTACCTGTTAATGTAGTTTCCACTGCTGTCAGCCGAACATCTTTGTGGCACTATTATATGGTATTTAAATACCAGAAAGTGAAAAATGTCAGCTTCAAGGCTGTTACTTCCAAATGGCAACCATTTTTTTCAGACAGAGAACTTAGAATCTTGTCCTGCCACATGTGCTACCTGCATATCAATCAACAGGTTATTTTTTAAAAGTTCATTTTTACAGATGCTTTACAGCAGAGTGGGAAATGCCCAGCCCACAGACTATCTAGGGCCCAAGAAATGATTTGGCCATTTGGTCCAGCCAGGCCAGGGCAACTGCCACATTAAGGGTGAGCTGATTATACAATAATTAAACGTCCTACTAAATACAGCAGGCTAATTTTAAGTTGATAATTCCACATGGCCCAGAAGTGGTATCAAAAACACTCACATGGCCCTTGGCAGAAATAAGGGTTCTCACGCCTGTTGTACAGCAGCCAGAGTAGAAAGAGGATGAAGCACCGTGTTCAATGGCAGTTTTAAAAAGATAGCTGTGTACCTACCCAGGAGAAATGTATTTCTTGTACGCAAGAGAAAAGAAAAGAAAAAAAGAGTGATATGTTATAAATGTTTACTACTGTAAAAATGCGCTGGAATTCTGGGTTTGTGGAAAACCCGAAGGGCCTTGGGGATCTCTCTTTCTCTCTCTCTCTCTCTCTCTCTCTCTCTCTCTCTCTCTCTCTCTTTCTCTCTCTCTCTCTCTCTCTCTCTTTCAGCAGATCTTAAGAGAGTGGGAAACTTCTTCCCTGCAGTTCCCTGCCCTCAATGTCAACTCCTGCCCATAGAAGAGCAGAAGGCTTCTACATCTCCCTAAGCAATCTGTTCCAGTTGATAAACCTCACTGTCAGGAAACCTGTCATTTAAATCTCTTCTGCTCTGATTAAAGCTGTATTCCTTCTTTGGGTTCCTAAAAGATGGCCATCGCCTGTAAAGATGAATTTTAAAAACCCAGATGTCATCATTGAGATGCACTTCAAATGTTTCTACTCTGGCCTTAAGGAGTTCCTTTCCTCACTTACTTAGGTTTCATCTCTAGGGCTCTGTGAACATTTCTGTGTCTGCTCCAAGTTTGAAACTGTCCTCTCTTCCCAAAATGACATGCTACCAAGGACCCCAGCCTCTCTCTCACCTGCTGGTTCCTACAAAGTAAATATTATGAGTTTCCTTCTGGTTCTCCTTGGAAGGAAAACATTATATTGATCAAGTGTTGTTTATTTTTTATTTAATTCTATTCATATTATTATTAAAGTACTGGTAACTCTAAGAATTACCAGAGAATTCTTCAGAGACTTCACAGGCTAGTATGGATAGCAAACCCTACCTGTAGGCTGTGTTGGCATAACAAAATTCTGAGGTCAGAACGTCACGGGGCATAGATGACAGGCCTATAATGATTAATAAATGCTACCTAGATGATAGACTGCCAAACAGAAGCGGACAAGACATTCATGTTCAGAGAAAAGCACAATGGTATTAAAATGCAGGTGTCTGTGGTTTATCTGAGGGACCAAAAAAACAGAGAAGGGGAGCAGGGACAGAAAATGAGCAAATGGCAGGTAGGATTCAGATCATGAAGGTCCTCAAATGTTCTGTCAGAGTTCAGATTTCAATCAATTTGGAAATGAGGAGCCACTAGGGAACTTTTAGAAGATAAATACACCAATAAGATAAGATCACTCGGGCAGGTTAGACAGAATGAATTAGGCACGAACACCACTTAGGAGGCTGCTGGGGTAGTCAAAATATGAATGTGAAGCAGCAGAACTATTTCCATACATCAGGGATGGAGAAAAAAGGTAGACTCAGTAGAACTTGCCAGATCTAAGTAGCAAAAGGAGAGGGGTTGTGGGCATGCTAAGGACAGAAAGGATCTCACGCTGACTTCTGTATTACTGCTTAGATGTCTGAAAGCCCCACTCCTCAGGCTAAACAAGAATGAGAGGGCTGCACCCAGGCAATAATTAGCAGACCAACTGGAAGGAATTGAAATGCACCAAGACCCTCCCATGTTAGATTTGTTCAATGAGTTTCCCATTTTCGGAGGCTTCTAGATTTTATTTGATTCACCACTCCTGTTTATTTCCCAATACTTCTCCAATGGATCCATGTATCTAAAATCAAACCAAAGGCTTCCTATCACTGTTTTTGTTTCTATTTGGAAAAGAATCTCAATGCGTAGTGATCATGACTTTAAATATCCTTAAAATTATGAATGAGTATGAGCACTCGATACAGAACTTACTCTTCTATAATTGTTACTGCACTAAAGTTGAAAATGATCTGTTAATAAATTTTTCCCAGCCCCTCAATACTAAAGAGTCAGAATATTTTCTCACTGTGTGTCACGTCTAAATATTAAAACTGTTGTATGTACACCTGCAAAGAGCTCCCTTAATTTACACCCACTTCTCTCACAAAATAAGTGGAAATTAGATCAGTATAACAAAACTTACTCTGGTTTTGAAAGTAATAATAATAATAATAGCAGTGGTAATGTTTAACTCATCTCCTTACAAATGTAAGAATTTGCCTTTTCTTTTGGCTATCTGCCTCCCCAGTTGCCTTTTCATCCTTGTTGGAAATTAGCTCTTTGATATTCTGAGGTTACAAAAATTCTTCAACTTCCAACTCGGTGGCCCTGAGTGACCTACCTTATAATGTAGGTATCCTAGATTATATTTTCTAAAGACAGCCACAGCAGTGCTTTGCCTTCTGCAGGCTCGTCTGGAACCTTGCCACACCAAATGGAGTCTCATTTCCTCAACTGAGGTGGGCTGCCGCATGTAATTCATAACCAACAGAACACAAATGAAATAAATTTGACAGAATTCTGAGGTCAGGCTTTGTAAAGGTGACTAGCTTCTACAGTTTATACATTAAATTACAACTCTTGTCATGCACATATGGCTGGACACGATCTGTTTGCAGGGGTAGAACCAAAAACACAGTGTTACAAAGAAGAGGACATGGAGTCGCTGGCATATAAACAATACCTTTTACAACTACTTTGTATAACTGCAATTGGGATCTGTGGACAACAGTCACTGTTGAGCAAGTTCCAACTAATTCTAAGGTTACCATTCACAGGATTAATCCACTGTGAAATATTCTACAGGATAGTTTCTGTCTTCCTCATAAAACTGTGAAGAGTGTGTTGTATGGTAATGACGTGCTAAGAAGTTGACAATAAATTGGGCATGGTGACACACACATGTAATCCTAGCTACAGGCAGGCTCACAATTATGATGCCTGCCTAGGCAACTTAGTGAGAGGCATTTTCTCAAGGAAAAAAAAAAATAGTTAAAAAGGAGGTGGGAATGTAGGTCAGTGGTAGAGCACCTGCCTAGCATGCGTGAAGCCCTGAGTTCAATCCTCCTTGGAACTAAGATGAAAAGGAAAAAAAGAAAGCAAAGAAGTCAATAATAAATGGTGTTTCGTGAAGTTTTAAAACTAATCTTCAAATACAGAAATTCATAACTTTTCCATGAGTATATCATAATATTAAAAAAATCACCTATTGTTGCAAATTTAACTGTACTAATTTCTTTGTACGATAGAAGTTTAAATAAAATATATAAGTAATTCTTTAGGATTAATTACACAAACATTCTGAAGACATGATACAAAATGCAAAATTGCTTTCCAAAAAGTTTTTATGAACCTATACTTCCATCTAAAGCAGATGAACAACATATGCTCAGCAACAGTGATTAGCTTAGTTATTTTTAATGTTTCACAATTAAATAGGTTAGAATTATATTTTCTTATATTCCTCAGCTAGTTACAAAAATAAAATGTTTTCCACATGTAGTATTTGCTGGTATTTGTGAGTTTATCTGATTGTTATTGGCTCTTTTCCAATGACCATCTTTTTTAAAAATGAGTATACGCACTCCTTAGTATGTTAAAAAAAATAATAAACACTTGCTTCTTCATGCCTGTTACCTAATTTTTGTACAGGAAAATGGTAAAGTTTCTAATAATTATTCAGTTCAGTCTATCAATATTTTCCTTCCGTGCCTCTGATAATACTTTGGGAAGGATGCCCCAACACTGAATTATAAAAATAGTATTTGCCTACATCTTCTCTGGGCAGCTTTTATTTTGTTTTACATATGTTTTACTAGCATGCATTGTTTAATTTTTCCCAACTGAATTTCCAATATATTAAAGGTTGATGGTGAATGATGAAGGACAAGGTCATAAACTTTATTTTACCCAGAGTTAACAATTTACTGAAGGGTTTCTTGCAAACTATGCAACTCAAATAAAAGTAAAGCTTTCTGAAGTCAAATGAGAAATAAAGGAAGGAGGAAATAAGGAAAGAGCTTCACAATTTCATAGTAAGTCTTAAAAATAACTTCAGAAACTGTTGAGCCTAGGAAAGTATAGTTCCGAAAAATCTTGTACTATCTATATTAACTTCCTTAGTCCTATGAAACCACAATTGAGACATCACAATTAAATATTTGCAAATTTTGTAGCACCTAAAATATACATAGATAAATTGATATAAGATCCATTCAGATCTCAGAAACAAAAGTAAAACTAAAAATGTACTAAAAAGTATAAAATACATTCACTAGCTCTTTTTGAAGATTTCCTTTTTATATTCAATTCTTCAGTATTTTGCTGATTTTAATATAGTTTTTAATTTTTGTATCAAATGTTATTAAAAGTAAAACATCTGCATAGGTTTAAAGAAAATCCAGATGGCATTAAAAGAAAAAAGAAAATCAACAATCCCTTGTCCTGACCCCAAAACTCTCAATTCCCAAAAGTAAATTTGAGGTTAGTTTTTAATTTGTTATACATTTCTAATAATATGCTTTACACAGATCATTACTTGTCTGTTCCTTGTATTAGCAGCTGTCTCAGTCACATTCTCATCACTAGAACACAATACTGACTCCCACAACTTAAAGGAGTAGACATTATTTTAGCTCAGTTTCCGAAGATTTCAGTCCATTTGTAGGCGATAGCAGAAGGGCATGGTGGAAGGACTAGCCAGAGAGCAAAGCTGTTTATCCCACAGTAGTGAGGAAAATGAGAGAGAGGGATACACAGCTAACAAGTGAGGTACACGCTTCCAGGTCAGGACCCAGTGATTCATCCCTTCCAGGTCAAGCTCCAGGGATACATGCCTTCAGGCCAGTTTCCACTTCTTAACAGTACAGGAAATCAGTGGTTTAATGCACTGATACAACTATCCCACATGATCCAATGACCTTTCAAACACATGAAGCTTTTAGGGGATATTCCAGCTCTAAACCACAGAGCAGCTGACTTGAGGTAGCTAATGACTATCTTTGAACAGGCTTCCATCCATTCTCTCCTCCTTACTTCTCTCAAATGTATTTACATATCCATTAAAAGAAAAACAAATGTGTACCTCATCGTGCATAAATGCTTTCTAATGATCAAAGTAGTATGCTAAGATTTCAACTCTTTATAAAACTTTTTTCATTTTACTAGGTTAACAATTGTCCATTGTTTTCTGTAATCCATGTGCATGCTAGTATATTTTTCTAAATGTTCAGAAAATCTCTCCCATAGCTAACAATATTTTTTCTAACGGCAGCAAGAGTTTCTAATGTTGATGGTGGTAGTGGCGTTTCCCCAAACCTTGTCTTGCTAGTCTTCTTTGTGAGATCCCAGTTCTTTTGAATCCTGTTTTCCTTAGTTTATGCTATGATTTCATTAAAATACACTGAATTTTTCACTAGTAATCCTTGATGCTAGAAGACAGTAGACTTCTATACACAGGCTTCCGTCACAGACTTCCATACGTGGCTGAACTCTTACTGAAATATGAAGGTTGAACTTAAAAATTTTTAAAGAAGACATACATAAAGTCATATATTAAAGATGGAACCAATGAAGAAATCCAAGAAGAGATTCACAAAAGAAGGGACTACTAAAGAATAGATGAGAAAAAGAAATAATTTTCCTTAGTCCTTAGAAAATACAGAAAGAACAAGTTAAGGCTGACCTTGAAAAGAATTAGGAAAAAAACTCATAAACCTTCCTAACCCCAACAAGTTCAGGAGGTAAAAATTCTGGCTAACAGACACTGGTGATCAAATCCTTTTCACTAAACAATAAACAATTCATAATTTTTGGTCATTAATATTTATCCAATGCAAATTTATTCAAGACTCAAAGAATTTCTACAAAGGGTTCTTCAACTTTACAAGTGATGCCAAGGTTCTGGAACACTTCGAGTATTTAAGGGTTTATTATACTTTCTCTACAAGAACAAGACATCATTTGTAAAAAGTCAATTGTTTTCAAAATCTCAGTTGACTTTGTACTACCTTTGATTATCCATACCTTCTAATATGTTCACTAATGTGTGGTAATAAGAATAGATACTAAAATCAATAATGGAAAAAATATGTTAGATCACAGTAAAAATTTGGAGAAACAAAGAAGAGTAGTATCAGTTTGCTAAATACTATTTTTTACAGTTTAAAATACATTAGCAGTCAGTTATTATTTGCTAAGCATTTATTGTTTGCTGAATATTGTGCTATTTCAGATATTATCCATATTTTAAGGGCTTACAATATAAGAAAGGAGAAAAATAAATGATTAACAATGGAGAATAAGGAAGTTTCGTGACATGAAATGAATAACTGCTTTGACAGAGAGAAAAGCAAATGCAAATTAAGTAGGATATTTTTTTAAAAAAAACTTAATCAATAGTATTAGGCTATGATAATGTGCGACAACCACCCAAGGAAAATTATTTTGAATCTTCATATTTGAAGTTCAAAAAAGTTAAGCAAAGAGTCCAATACTACATATGGAGTGACAGAACTGGAACTGATCTTAAACCAAAGTGTCCTGATTTCACCATGCTCCAAGAGAGATTTTTTTTTCTGAAAGCATGTACTAGAAGACAAGGTCTTCTCTTTCTTCAATAAGATAAATAATAAACATTAATGAGGTTCTTATTTTTATTTGGGAGCATACAGATTTTCCCAATCCTTGAACTTACACAAGAGAAGAACGAAAGATAAAAACGCTCGCTGTTTTTCTATGAGCATGTCTGTAAAAGGAACATAATTAGAAAACCTACAAATCAAAAAGTCTCTAACTAACCTGAAGGTGAAGATAAATTTTACCACCTTACTCAAAGGGAAGTCACTAAGTTCATACACCCAGATTGGTGAGGCTGGATTCAGGGCAGGGCTTCAGTGAGAGGTAAGATCTGTTCTAAGACAGAAGGACTCACATTCTTTAGCCCTGAAGCTTCTCTGAAGTTCTGGACTAAAAAGAAAAGGAAAGTTCTTGCTTCTTTAAATAATTAGGCATAGAACTATGAATTTTTAATCTCTGAATCTAAATCCAAATTTATCATCTTACTCCTAACTAGCATGTCCTTCCAACTTCCTGCCATAGCTCAAGCACAGAAGTCATTGTTTCATCTTTCTCACACTCCTCCACACCAACTTGGCAAACACAAGAGATTCTGCCTCCCCCGTATACCAGACAAGTCACCAATCTTTCCCTATCCTGGACTCCTGGTGGAAGTTCACCTTACCAATTTTCCTTGGACTCTGCCCTGATTTTTCTCACCTCCTCTCCAGCACCCCATCAAAGAAATTTGATCACTATGACACTTACATGCTTAGAAATCTTTAGTTATTCATTATGAATTACTAAATATGTTCCAAGCACTTCAATCCAATAACCAAAGCTCCTATCTAATGGTTTTTACCCATAATCCCTGCCTTGTTTATCATCAGTCTCCTAAATGAACACTATTCTCAAAGCAAATTAAATTACTCTTCTAGGCAGGCCCTTGACATCTTCCATTTGCACCTCTCTGTATTTTGCTACACACGGAATAACCCTCCTTTCTAGTCTACAAGCCCCACTTCATACACTACCTTAAACCTTTTCCTCCACATAAATCATGGCATCCTCTTCTAACGTGGCCTTGTATTTTGTGTTTGATCTTGTGGCCCTCGTTACAAACAGACTTGTGCTGCCCTCTGTCAAGTGCTCAGCATCTACTGTAGAGTCACTCCTGAGAAAAAGTTCTAGCTCATCTTCTTACTTAGCAGGGAGCATTCCAATGGGGAGCAATAATCTATGGGTTAAGTAATAATCCACTATCACCAGTGTCGAGGTTAAAGAAAAAAAAAGAACTCAAATATGCTGTACAGAAAGCCAGTAGAAGCTGAGCCTGATATAACAGTGTTTGCTTGGGGATTTTTTTTTTTCTGTAAAGTAGAGAAATGTTTTCTGTTGAATTCTTGTAAAGATTAAATCACAAAATAAATGTAAATGACTTAGCACAGCCTGGAAAAATGAACACCCCATATGGTTACTTAGGCAGTTACTGCTTGTGCTCCTGCCGCTGCAACACTGTAAGCACTGATAGTGACCTACTATGCGATACCTACTTCTACTACAGGTTCTATCACTAACAATTTTTATAGCAGCTCCCTTTAAACTCCTTGAAGAAAAGAACGAACTAGTATTTATTGAGCATCCACTATTTTTTAAGCACAAGAATAACCTGTGGTCAAACACTGTGCTACAAGTTCCATGTATGTTTTCTCATTTAATTCTGACAGTCACCCTGTGATATAATCTATAATTTCCATTTATGGATGAAAAATTGATGCTGAAGTAGTTTAAATCACTTGCTCAATACTGCATAGATGTAAGTGGTGGTGTTGTATGCAAATTCAATTTTATCTGGTTTTGAAACTTACTTTTTGATCAAACGCAAGTGACACACAAAACTTTAAATCTTCATTTTAGATAACGAACTTATCTGTGCCCCAAATTCTTCTTCCTATGGTTCAGTCTGGATGGTGCAGGGGAAGTCTACAGGACTGTCTACCTTCCTAAAGTTGTACACTGAGCATAGTAATAAGAGAAAACTTCGAGTACTAATTATTTGCAACTTAGAGAAAAAGAACATTAGCCACAAAATTACATTTTAAAACATGTTTTTAATAAACAGCACAACATAATGCAAGTGCAAATGTCTCATAACATGTTAAATTAGTGAACACGTGGTACAATTCTCAAAAATCAAAACTGATCATTCTTGTCTGACTATAGTCAAAGAAATTGCCCACAGACTGCGCTACAGTTTGATTAGCCTGATTAAAAGTAAAAACTGAAGGAAAAGTAAAGTAGGCCAAAAACTTTCTGACTCCTTGAGAAATAAAATATTTAGTAGATAAGAAGTATGTGAAAAGGATCAGTAAGAATCTATTTGCTGGCTTGGAGTCTGTGGAAGAAAAGACAGAGTACCTTCAACTAGAAAAAAAGTGATTATAAGGAGAATAAGATGTAGAGAGGAACTGAGCATGAACTCTGACAAAAGGATTTCTAAAGTGTGAATGCTTTTATTCATGACCAGTCAAAGGAATTTATAGTTGGAAGGTCAACATGGACACAGGAGACAAGAGCAGATTTTATGATGGGAATGACCAAGCTTTTCAAGCCGGTTCTTAATTGCATAATTCAAGCTTTCTACTCCTTTTCTTGCTGCATTTCTCCCACCCACATATATGCACACCAGCCTTCCCACATACACTTATCTTTACTGTATGCAAAACTAGATATAATTCTCAAACTTGAGTTTAGCTACCCTTTCCCCACCACATCCATCCCACAGTTCCATTTATAAACTTTACCACTCCATTTATAAGACAGTACTCCCACAGGCAGTTTGGTGGTAGGAAAGGAGAAAATGGAGTGGTGGGAAAGAAAAGAGGAGAAAAAAACCTGACAATTGCTTAAACAAACACTATAAAATCTGAATCTTTAGGTTCAGAATTGCCACCATTTTTGAAGAGCTTGGAGAAGAAAAAATTCATAGGAAACTAAATAACCAAAATTAGATGAAGCAAGGTGATGACCAACTCTTATAAGAAGTCTGTGGAAATTAAATATTCTTCATTTTTCTCCTGTTATTTTTTAAAGCAATGACATAATTCCTCAGTTCTACACACACCATCAATTTAGTTTCTCTGAAGGGTGGAAGAAGAAAATCTGACTACTTTAACACAATTTTAAGACACATTCCAATTTTAAAATGTTAAGTTGAAAAACGGGGTGCTGTAAAGTAGGTGAGGGCTGCAATAGTGAACAAAAATAAAAGCACAGCTCACAACTCAGAAAATCTTTTGCCTAGGTGGTGCTGCTGGATCCTCTGACACTTGTTTGCCTCCACTGTGGGGTGTTTTTGGTTAGGGTGAGTTGGTGGTCACAATGAGAAATAAAGCTTCTACTAACCTAATGGTTACCTGGGAGAAAATTGTGATGGATGGAGGAACTCTTACAGTAAATAAAATGACTTCTGGCCACGGATCTGCATATCTCTGAGCATATTACACCACAACGTAGTATAACCTACCCTTTGTAAGCGTATATTCCTTTTCTAAACAGATCACTAACGATAGCAGCTCAGACACACAAAAACATATCAAGTAATGTTGAAAACTTGATTACAGAGACACCAAAAATATTTTCTTTACAGTTTCCTACAATGAGGAATTACTGTATGTGAGCCATACATGCATAAATATACGATCATCATGTAAACTTTTCACTCCAGACTATGCCTGTGATCACCTATGTCATTCTTTAGGGGTTCTGTAATCAGTAATAAAGGATTTTGACTCCTAAGTACAATGAATTTTCTCATTTTCTCAAGACAGTCCCTTGATGGAAAGGTGGAATAATGTCGTGACACTCAGCTGCACTCTGATTTGATGTTGATGTGCCTTATGGTGCACTGTCATGTTTCATTGTGATATCTAAGACCCCCACAAAGTCTCCGTTTGCTTTTTCTCTTAACTACATTTCTGAGGCTCTTTCTGAAAGTAAAAGTGATAATATGACAATGCTCGCTGCCTGAAATTATGACACTGCTGTCTACACTACCTCGGTAAAGGTATCAGGCCACATCAGAACATTAAACACCCCGCTTCCTACAGGACGTCACTAACAGAATCAACTAGTTGTGTCTGCAAAGATGTCACCTGATCTTTTCAGAGTAGTATTTCCATCAGCCATGAAAACCTCAGGAAAACTAGAATAATGAGGAAAGAAATCAAAGGAAGACATTAAAACCTCAGGTCACTTAAAGAAGAAAGCAGTAACTAGCTGACTCCCCTACATTCTAAACACAACGGATTTAAGTAACAAAATAAACAATTCACTGAGAGTGCACTTAATGTACAACTTTAATTTCTTCCTACTGTGTTCATTACCAAGCTGTATGCTTTCTTTAGGAAGGATTTGGGAGGGGCAACTTTTAAAAGACTCATTTAACACGGAAGACTATTTCCACTAATGTAGTCTTTATGCAGCATATGTAGTCTCCCAGAGCAGAACTATATATGTACACACTCAGATATTCACATCTTTCTTTACAAGAACAACAATCACCCCATCACATAATCTCTTCATGTGAATCCTATCATTTATAATTGTAAACTGGTTAGTACTTCTGACAGAACTGATTTTTCCTTTATTTATATAAAAACACATTCTAATTTTTATAAGAACAATGGCAATATTAAAATTACCTAGCTTCTACTTTCTAAAAAAAATTAGGCAGAGTATTTTCATGCTTTCCAGCCTGAGAAAGCAGAAGTAGTGTGCCTTCCATCACCTGTCACTACCCAGGTTTTTAATACAGAGTTTACAGGCATGGCAGTCTTTGTTACTAAATCTGAGAGAGCTCAGGGACCACTGGCTTTAGCAGAATCACCAAGGGCTCCACAGTTCCTAAAGATCCCAAAGCCACTTTTGTACATGTTCAGTGGAAGGGAACAAAATACGAACTTTGCACTAGTTTGTAGGAGGCCCAAGTGGGCAAGAAAGGAAGATGAAAGCCGAGGTGACTGAAATTCCTGAAAAATATTCATCACAAAGACTCCAATGAATGCTTTCTTGAGTTCTTCAGATCATGACTATAGGTTAAAGGCAGGGGGTTTTAATTGGCAAGAGTACATTTCTAGCTTTCATGAGAAAATAGAAGAAGCCCTCCTTAAAAATCCCTCAAAATTTCATTCTGTTCATGAAATTACCCAGTGTAAACAATAGGAAATATCTGTACACCCCCATATATGTGCATGTGCACATGTTTAGATCTAAAGCAAGCTACTAAACCTAGCCAGGAACAATAATGTGCTTCTGAAAAATGTACTTAGATGAAACTCAGACATTAAGAGGAAAACAGACTAAATATGATATACACATACATATTCTTTGAAAAATACTAATATAACCCACAGAAGAATTTTCTGTACTACCAAAGAATTTTTTAGCCCTTCATAACTAGCCTTCATTAATCTTCCTCATATAAGAAAACAAGGTATAGTTATTACAGAATTAGGCTGAATCTGCTACCAAATATTATTTGTTGCAGATGTACAGGCTGATCAAAATGTACAGCAACTGTTTAATATTTTAATTTATTATAGCAAAAGACACACTAACATTAATCCTCTTCAGGACACTCTCCTTTATTTTAAACATACTTATCCTACTGTTCTTGACACCTTCTGAAGCAATTCTGGAATTCCTTTCTACAATGTCTTTATTAATCATGACCAAAACCATGTTGACTGCTGCTCCAAGTGCGATCCATGGGAAATGCAGGCTTGCAAAAGTATTATGGTATGTCCTCATCATTTTATTTGCCATATCATGAGACTTCTAACTCTTTCCCAAAATCAAATGACCATGAAAAGTAAACATTTTAAATCAATATACACCATTGAGACACTACAACAGTGTAACTAAAGACATGAAACAGTACTTCCTGAACTCCTGAACTGCTTCACAAGATAGCAAGAATGACATATTAGCATATGTGAAGCAAGGCATAACCTGAGGGGAATTAAGGGTAACTCGTCTTTTACTGTAATAAAAACTTTAAAAGTTAAGCATTTAATGTATATTTTGATCAGTCCTCATATAAAGCAGAAACCCTTTCAGAATTTTAGTCTACAATGTGCCCATTAACTATGTCTCTGACTCAGCTCCGGTATTTTCACATGTAACCCAGGTAATCAATGTGACTGTCCAAATGTCAGCCAGCATCTTCATCATTAACAGAGCACGTTCTCCTATAATATCCAACCAGACCATCATGACAGTCCTGTGAAATAATACAGGAAAAGAACTTTTGCATTTATGTAACAAATGAAGAAATTAAATCAGCAGGAATCACTAACAGAACCAACAGCTCTACTCACAATCTTGGTAACAGGAGTCAGAGGTAAAAAAAAAAAAAAAATGATTCTATTGCTCTTAAAATATATGAACAATTCTCTTCATGTTTGTGGTTTACCAAGTACAATATACTGACACCAGCTAACTTCTAGGTCCCTAAAACAGCCTACCAGTTTCCTCATTGATTCAGCTCATAGTTTAAGTTTCTTTCTTTCAGAACACTTCCTTTTAGGCAGGATTGGAGAAATATAAACTGGGTTTCTGTCCACCAGTCCAAAAAAAGAGAGGGAACTGTTAATATCTGGTAACTCACTTCCAGCAGCAACACTGTTCTTTATCAACAAATATGACCCTAAATAAGTTGAGCTTGCCTTTTTTTGGCTATTTCTTAATCTGCCTTTAGAGCTAAGGACTCAAAAGAAAGACTGTTATTGTTATAAAAATTCTATAGTTTCTCCAGCTTTTTCCTCTTTATTAGTTCCTACTATATGACTTTTCATATAGAAATGAAATGCCATATTGTATGATTATAAGATTTCAAAAATTATTTTGTATATTTAAATAGTGAGTATTAGAGCAAAAGCTCAAACCAGTTCTGATATGACACGTGAAACATGGAACTGAGGTAGCATCAGTGAATTCATTTCAAGCCACTTTCAGAAAAGGAGCATTATTGCGTTACACAGATTTGAAATCCCCAAGTGTACACATTTGATCTAAGATACGACAGCAGCTCTTCAAATTAACTGTGAAAATATGAAACCCACAGAAAACATTTTGGTTGTTTTGACAGAGTGGCTTGAGTTCAATGCCACTTCCAACCAAGTAAAGGAAGAAAAGGTTGATGAGGTCATGGACCAGGAGTGAGGTCACCATCTAAATCTGACTTCACAGCAACAAAAGAAGTCTGACTGATGAGAAGGTGTCCCCGGGGTAGAAGTTAACATTCCTTTGCCTAAATGAGTCTTTCAGGTCAGAACAAGGAAATTTGTTGGACAGGCTTTCTTAGCTTACTCATAGTGGCATGTGACTAATATCACTTTTAAGGCTATTGTGAAGGATATAATGATTAACTGACCATTCACAACCTAGAAAGGTCACATTAGCAGCTCCCATGAAGCAACAGAGTGCAAAACTTGAATTCTCAAGAGCTCAGAGAATGATTAAAGTTGTAAGTGATCCATGGCCGCTTATAAACGAAGCCCAATATTCCTAACTTTATCAAGATAACTGTGGGCAGAGAAAAATATAATAAAATAAACATTTGTCCTTACTAATTTTAGTAATTTAAGAAAAATAGCTCAGCTAAGAGAAATACTAGGTGTTAGCTATAAATTTTGTGCTATTTTTAAGAGTTTAGAAGGCTGTTATAAATTTTCAATAGTACATTATTATTTTTCAAATCAGTCAGTAATACAGTCTAGCCCTCCAGTTGAATTAAAAATGAAGAAAGTTAATCACTACTTTAATTCCCATGGAATCCATATCCAAAAGTCTAGGATTGATTATAGCAAGATATGTTGACTGCTTTGTATCAAAATATTATTTATGACTGAATATTTCTAAGGCAGTAACTATTAAACTTTTATTTCACCGAGTAGAAAACTGGAGATTTACTGGTGTTTCTTAAAAACTCGCACCCAGACCAAAGGAAAGAATTTGACATCATACACTGTGTTTTCCTTAACTTGACAGGAAGCCAACTTGAAGCAGATTAAGTTGAATCAGGATCATAGTTGGGAAGCCTAAGTGTCCAATAAACTGTATTGCTTTTGTTTAATTTGGAAAATACACAAGTTCCAGTGGTTTATCATCCTATATTTTACCTTCTGCGATCCTGTAATTCCATGTGGACTTCTGGTAGAATGAGCAATGCAAAGAACTGGCTTGGACTTGGCATGTCCTTGTACTTCTGGGGATTGATGGACCTTACGACCACCGTTCTCTCCGAAACTCCAGTATCACATGGCAAATTAGAAGTGCTCCTGTCAGACAAGCCACGGTCACATCTGCGAGCCAAGAGAAGCTGGGTTTGGAACCAGTTTTTTGTTCTGGAAGAATACACTGGAACTGACCCTTTGTATGTCGGCAAGGTAAGATGTACCCATTTGATAAATTATTGGGGTATCTGTGGTAGAAATGAATACAACATCAATTAAATAGGAATGCTCACCTAGCCTGTGTCTGAGGACTTAAGGAAAATTTTAACTAGAGGTATGTTACTAAAAACCTAAAATACATAGATAGCAGTCAGGAAGTGGAGATTTCTCTTCTTGGCCACAACTCTGTTTTGAGTGGAAATACTAGGACTAAGTTTTGGGGCAAAAGCGTCAGACCATTCAGGAGCCATTTAAGTTACAATGGAGACAACCACAGCCTCCTGGGAACAAGAAGATGAGACACGGACAGCAAGACTGCAATAGGGAAGTAAAAGGTCTTGTGCTTTGGGGTTTTGTTGTTGTTGTGGCTGGCGGTCATGATGGTGGTGGCGGTGGTGGTTTGGTTGATTGGTTTTGTATGGTTCTTTTTCAATGCATGTCCACAGGTATAGCCTGAGGCCCAAATTTAATGGAAAAAATAAAATATTCTTCATTTTAGAATATCTTAGCATGTGCTTCAGGTTGTTGGAGACAATCAATCGATATAAGCTTTTATACTTGAGTTCCCTTCATTTATATATCATCATTTCTAGTTTGACTCTCCCATGTTTATATTTAGATGTTAATCTGAGTCCATTTTGTTATAGCAACCAAGTAGATAAGAGAGACACAAAATTAATTAGAAAATAAATAATTCATTCCATCTTAAAAAGACTGAATAACTTAAACACCTGAGTAATAGGAAGCCTAATAAGATGGGTTTTGAAACCAAACACATGTGCTTCAAAGACCAGCCATGCCAGGTAGTTCCAGAGACACTGGACAAGTTATTGAGCTCTACTAGTCCTGCTTCCACAAGTGTCCAATTAGATGCAACTTCTCAAGAGTTGTCTACAAGAACTTTCCACATCATCTCTTCCTCCTCCCTCCTTCTCTCCCTCCCTCCTCCCACTCTCCCTCCTTCTCCTTCTTCACCTTCTTCTAAACCAGTGTGCCATAACTGTTAGTCCTCTACCACTGAGTTACATTTCCAGCCCTTTTTATCCTGAGACAGGGTCTCTCTTGCAAAATTGCCCAGGCTGGCCTTAAAGTTGGGAGCCTCCTGCCTTAGCCTTCTGAATAGTTGGGATTATAGGGATGCACCTGGCACTCATTCCCATTCTCTTCTTAATCCAGTCCCTCATTCTGTTCCCATCACTGCACTACAGCTGTGTTTTCACCACTGTTGGGTACCTTTCTCCTGCCCAACCTCACGAAATCACTTTATGAAAATCATCCAGTCACAGCATTAGACACTATTGATTGATCCCTCCTTTCCGACTCATTCTCCACCTCTCTTAGTGGCGTGACAATCACAACCCTATTTTCCCTCATTTACCAACCCTGTGTGCCGGACCTCATCCACCTGATCTCAATCACTGGCAAGGTTGTCCCACTGCATCTACATTCATTCTTTGTGTGACTCACTACATGTGTGGTTTTAAACATCATGTGCACACCAAAAAATGCAAAACCTTCATCTCTGGGTAAAGCCACTCATTCAAGTTGCAGACTCACAAATCCTGCTGTACCTGTGATATCTTTATATTTATGGCTCACACCTTTTAAATACATCATGTGCCAAAAGCATCTCTTGTTTTTCATTCCAGACCTAGTCTTCGCAAATCCTAAAGAGCTCTTAGCATTGTTAATATTCTGATCCTAAAACTGATGATCTCACAGTCACTCTTCCCTCCCCCACCTCATTCTCTCTACCTGCAAATTCTGTCAGTTTCAAATAAATCCCAAATCCTTCATCTGTATCATCTCCACTTCTACCATTATCTCCTACTGGGGCAAATACTTAGCCTCCCAATCACTCTCTTCCTATCCGTCTGCATGTTCTTCCACATGACTTCTTTAGAAAGAAATCTGAATTACATGTCTTCTAAATAAATCTTTTCCCATTGCCTACTGAACCATTTAAATGCTCTCCCACAGATTACTGACCCAGACTACCTCGTGACATCCAACCATATCCTATACTACTTTTCCCCTCATTTTCATGCTTCAAAGGTATGACCTGGAAATTCCTTAACTTGGCAGGTGCTTTCTATATTGGTCCCCTACAATAAAATGCCCTTTGTCTGTCTTCCCCCATGGTGGGATATTCTGCATCCTTCAGTATTTATTTTGAACCTAGGGTGGATCCTTCTCTCTCACTATCATTTGTTTCACACTATCATCACAACCTGCCATATTTTTTACATATTCATTGTCTGAAGCCCTCCACCAGACATTACTATTTTATCCTCAAGGTCTAACATAGTACCTATCATGTAAATGATGTTCAAAAAGATTCTTAATGAATGATGAATAAATGAACATCTCATGGTGTAGGAAGGATTAAATAAGTTAATGTATGTAAAGTGCTTGGCATAGCACCTGGTCCAGAGTGAAACTTAAATCATGACTATGTAGTAGTAACAGTAGAAGCAATAGCACGTGCGGCACAGTAAGTGAATATACCCATTCCATGGTGCCTACCTAAGTAGCCACAAATCCCATGGTCTCATAATCTATGAGTTTCATTCAGTTTTTAAAAATCTTCTTTATCCTTCATGTACAACTAGTCACATCTGTCAGTACTACTGCAAATTCACCTCTTCCTCTCTGGGTTTCATCATAAATGTGATCCTCTGTTCTTCATGATTTGATTAGCTAAGCAGACGCTGCCTGTGTAACTCTACGGAGGCTCTGCCCACATCCCCCCTCCGGGGCTAGGAATGCTCCCCGCTGGGAACACCCTCCCCAGCACAGCACTCCTGATTAACAAAGTGCTGCACCTCTCTGATACTGAGTGGAACACCTGACATACACTTCAAAGACTTCCTCCTCCCTCAGCCAATCCTGTCTTACACTATTCCAAATCAGGAAGTCATGTTTGCTAAGCTGGGACTCCTTCTAGGCTTCTCACTACATCGTGGGGCTCACACCACATTTTATTCAACCCTCACATGTGCTCATGCAACTGTCCTGCCAAGGACATACACTGCCACATTCAAATTCCTTGAGTTCCCAGTCTAAATGCCACTTTGATCATGAACCTATCCTCCATTTCCTCAAATCCTAAAGACTTCTACACTCTTGATGTTGGTAAAACATTTCTTGAAAGCAGGCGTATGCTGCTGCAAAACTAAGTTTAAGAAGACAATTCATTTCTCTTAAGTGCTTTTATTCTCATACAGTTAGGCCTCTTTTAATTCCTCGAAAGCATAGAAACTGAGACATTGTACCCCATATTGTCTATATCCCTTACATCCAAATAGACCTGACCATATTAAGTACAAAAAGATGGGCAGATAACGCTGTAATGGGTTACCATGGTACTATGTGTCAGTCACATTCACATAAAGCAATCATTTCATCATTGTAGCAAAGCTACAATGTAACTCAATGAGCTCAATGTAACTCACCTGAGGAGATAGGCTTAGCAAGGCTGGGTTCATAGTTATGCCCATAGGCATATGTTCACCGGCTATGCCCAAAGTTACACAAAAGTGGCAGGTAAATCCTGGTTCAAAATATCCATCCCTCTTACACCAAAGCAAGGGACTTTCCTTTACATACTTTTAATGTGGTCAGTGACTTTCTATTTAGCCGTAGGACATACAGAGGAGTACGGTGGGATTAGGAATCTAACTGAACCTGGCAGCTTCAGCTCCTTTATCATTAATGCTGGGGAGTACTTAGGTGTGTAACACCATTACCCCAATCCAAAACACAAAACAGCTGGACACCTCAACAGTCATCTGGTCTAGTCAGCACACTAGCAATCAGAGAAGGTTTCACTGTGCACATAGGAGAACAGTAAAATATTTACATATCAAGCACTACCTCCCCCTTTTGAAAGAGAATTCATCCACCTTTCACTTGCATTACACCAGCGACATTCAGTTTGTCACTGTGAGCTCCAGAAGATGTCTGTTTAAAGAGTCTACAAAGATATTTTCTTATTTCAGAAAGGAGTAAGGTAACAATTACCATCTCTAATTGGCATGGCCTTATAAAATCCACACTAGGCTTTCCAGGGAAAAAGCAGTGTTGAATGAAGGTTAGATTATATTGACACATGCAGACAGAGGATGCAGGCAACTTGTGCTTGTGCACAAATCTGTGAGTTCAAGTCATGAGAGGTTAGGGTTAGGTGAACACTGTCTAACCACAACTGTAAGCACTTACTAAATTTCCAAAACTTTACAAAGCCCTCTAAAAGATATCAAGAGGAGGGAAAACGACTCTTTGGTGGATTATTTTGTTTTCAAAATCCTAAAATAATCAAACATTTAAGAATCTGCAAATTTATAGAATCATTCACCATGCAGAGATCTTAAACACTATTAATTATTAGGATAGGTGAGATAATCATCTATCTGTCTCAGCGATTTTTGGGAGGACAATGCTTTTCCAAGATGTACTATACATAACAATGTGCTACCAACTCCACAAGGTCCTTACCTTCCTCTGATAGCTAGTGCTCAGACACTATTAGTTTGATTAAATACAAATATAAAACACATTTTTACCATACTATGTCCTGAGTGACTTAGAGAAAAGCTATTAATGTTCCTTCTTTGCATTTTTGCAATTAGATATGTATTGTATGGATGGTAAAATATGTGCAATACTGTGTCAGTTTCAAGCTCCCTAACAGCTCTCTACTTGTAATTACCTTTCCCTCTTTTACCTTGTGATCTGGGGCAGGGACTCTTTGCAGCACAATTTCTGCTTTTCAACTGGCTCCCAGAGGTTCTGTCCATGGAATGCATCAGAGGGAGGCTGGGAAGCTGGAGGAGAGAGAAGGGAGCTCCAGTTCCCCTTTACTCTGCCAGTAATTAGTCTCAGTTTGGTTTTTTTTTTTTTTTTCACACTCTTAACCCCATCACACCCCATTAGGGACAGCAGTGGCATTCCCTACTCAGAGGTCTCACTCTCTCAAGACTTTCAGGACTTGGGGGTACGGGCCTCTTCTGAGTTCCTAAGGCTTCAGGCAGCAGAGGAGAGGCAGCAGTCCATGCTCTTAGTCCCAGCCTTAAGGACACACTTCCTCCAAACTTTAGAAGCCAGGAGCCCCAAACTCTGCCTTCTTTAACTCCTAGTAGAGGGGTCCTGGCTTTTTCCTGGATTATCCCTATTGCCTTTTCAATTCTCTATAGTCAATGTTCCTTCTTAAAATAACTAGTGGAGGTTTTGTGCCCTAACAAGATCCTTAGCTCATATAGTTATATTCTTCAGAAACCAGTTCTGTCAACAGATCCCGGCCCTCTTCACACTTGGTAACGCTCCCTTTTCATGAGGCCTTCCTGATTGTCAAAGGGAGTCCTCCCTCCAGCTGTCCTCTCTCCTGTTGCAAATAAGCAAGAACATGCTCAAAAGTCCCTAGAAGGAGGCTAGCTCTTTTAAAACAAAAATATAACGTGATTCCACAAAAAGCTGTAACCCTACCCTCAGCAATACTGAGGGAAGACAAATGGTCTTAGGCCACATACAAAAAGCTAATACTGTTAACACAATCAAGCTTCAAATAAAACAAAAGATAAATAAATTTTTAAAGTCTTATACATCTTAAGAAAGTTTACAAATTTGTGTTGGGCTACATTCAAAGCCACCCCAGTCTGCCTGTGGGCTGGACAACCTTGTGATTCAATACAACTCTACTAAGCATATAAGATATGTCAGGGCCCACAACAAGATGAAGGTCCCATGGTCCCCACCTTCAAGGAATTTAGTATAGAGCGTTCCTCCAGACCTCCCAGTATATACAAAAGCAACAATAACAGATCTGGGCCTCAGCCCAAGCTTCATTTGATACTAGCCAGCCTTATCCTCAGGAGTAAGGGTCTCCTTCCCAATGGCAGTGACTTTCGGTACTGCTGCTTATCAAGCACTCTGCAAAGGCAGAGCATATACACTCAGCTTAAGATGATCACCAGTGTGTTCAGTACTTTAGAGTTCACAGGCCAAACCTTTTTGGTTATATGTAAAATACCTCAAGAAAATCCTGAGTTTGCGCTTCTTGTCATTTTCTATACCTCCCCTGCCCCAGATAATCTGTCATGCCCTAGAGTAACCTATTTCATATTTTATTGTAAATCTCATTCCACATCAGTTAAAATTAACTGCTCCTCCCCACCCAACACACACACACCCCCACACACACACACACACACACACACACACACACCCCCTCTGCCACTTTTTCATAAAGAAACATCCTGAAATCTTTTTCGCTCCTCTATTTCCAATTCTCAGCTCAGGAGCACAGATCCAAATGCAACATGTTCTCATTTCTGTGTGCCCAGGTCCAAATGAAATGTCTTCCTGTTCTATACAGTAACAGCTGGGCAGTTCTGCTTTTTTAACTGCATAAATAGAAGATCGGGCTTGTAAAAAATTATAATACTGTATATGGAATGAGAAATTGTAAGAGTTTCACATTCTATGCAGAACACTTTCAGAAAAAAATAAAGGCTATTTTTTCAGTCAGTCTTATTCTCTTGTTTCCCTTTCCCAGATAGACAGCTGAGTTCCTCCAGGCAGCAAAATTGCTGCCGACATGACGTGGCCAGGAATCCGTCTTGAGATCAGGTCAAAGCCAGCCACAGCCTCTAAAGTTATCCCCCTAAGGATGCTGTCAATAAATTCCCACTTGTCTCATTGTCCATGTGCTGTAACCTGGGCATGCTCCACTAACACCTAAGGTAGCTATGGGCAACTCTGGCCATTGGGTTACGCATGACAAAAAGAAAAAACAGGCTGCAGGCGGTTTTTGCCTTCTCTGCTCCAATCCTGAAGGCCTGAAGAGAACAGAAAAGAGCGGGGTATGGTAATACCTTTTTCTCTATGCAGGTATATCATCATCATAATCAGCCCCATTTACAGTGTTCCTAATATAGGAAAGCACTGTTCTTTACATATAATTATCTCTAGTGATTCCAGTAACCCTTCAAAGCAAGTATTAAAGTTGTTCTGGGCTGGAGGAATGGCTCAGTGGTTAAAGTGCTAAGACAAGTGCTAAATACCTAATTTTGATTCCCCAGCACCAATAAACTGGACATGGTGGAGCACGCCTGTAATCCTAGCACTCAGGAGGCTGAGACAGGAGGATTGCCACGAGTCCAAGGCCATCCTGGGCTAAAGAGTGAGACCCTGTCTCAAAAAAAAAAAAAAAAATGTCGTTCCTCATTTTTAACATGAGGAAATTAAGGGTTATAAACAGTACATAAGTTCTCAAAGGCAAATCAGTTTACAATTGACATATATAGTGTTTGGGTCTGGTGTACAAAGGGTGATCAAAAAATACAGCGAATACTTAAATTTTTAAAACTTATTAAATAAAAACATTGAAATTAACATTCCTCAAAACATTCATCAGAGCTTCAAAAATACTTCTGCCAGCATTCTTGCCACTTTCCGAAGCAGATCTGGAAGTCCTCTTTCGTGTGTGTGTCTTTACAAGGCGTAATTACTGGGGCTGAGTGCCATCTACCAGAAACGCAGGCCTGCAACAACATTACAGTGCACCCTTATCAACCTCATTCACTGGATCTTGTGCTATTTGACTTCTGGATCTTGTCCAAGGACGAAATGACAGGGAAGGAAAATGTTTTGAATCAGTTCAGTATATCAAGGTAATCACAACAGCACAACTTTAAAAAAAATCACAAAAGAGAACCTCTAGAAATCCTTCAGAAAGTGGCAAGTGTGTTTGAAATGAGGGGGGAGTGTTATAGGGGGGAGTAATGGCAATGTGTCTTTTAATGTAAATTAATTAAATACACTGTATTTTTTGTATCACACCTAACATCAGTTGTCTGTTTCACAATTAATCTCATGAGTTTCATTATTGAAATACGCAAAGTGTTAACAATGAAGGCAACAATAGTTACTGATGCTGACTAAACTAATTTTTGTCATTTCCTTTAGAAAGTATAGGCTGGTATAAAATTTCATGGATTCTTGCCACCGATACACATTGTTTACAATTATTAGTACAGAAATGTGTTTACAGGCCTGAGATAAAAATAGTACCTCTAAGCTCCTTTGAAGATTCATTAAAGAGCAATCTTGAAGGAATATAGCTAGATGAACAGACAGAAAAATGATCCTAACTCAACCATCCATATCAAGAGCAATTCACTTATGAACCCAAGAATGAGTAGCATGAAAAAGAAAGGCACATGCAGATGTACATAATTTAACCAGCAGTGAAATTCCATTTGACATCTGAAACAAAGCAGAGACAGTCACAGCTATATGAAACTACAGGATTAGGTGAAGTAACTAAGAGTCTCTGCAAGTCATACAGTGCTCTGTATACAGCGGTGGTCACAGCCTTTTAATGAATCACTTTAGTCAACTTTTCAACCAACTTAAATTGTCATTTAAAATTTGATATTCCAAAAGTTAACATAGCAATTTTAAAAGCTTAACATATTTAAGCTTGCTTCCTTCTTAAATGGAAAGGCAAGTTTCCTATTAGATTTGCTCACATTCATACTTCAGGGATCTATACGTTCTCTGTATTTCTAAAGAAGACAAATTTTAAAATAATACTAATTTCATGATATTGAATATCAATCCATATTTGATCTCTGATACAATTATTCTCAGGGCATAACAGTTTTTGTAGACACTTTTTTAACACATAAGTGAAAAAATGTAGGAGGGAGGTCATAAGCTTGTAACATACTGAAAATCAATTTATTTTCAACACTTGTTCATATCCATAATGAGATCTTGGTCCTTTTTCCCCCCTCCCAGCTTCATTCAGATATGGATAGGGGAGATGGATCCATCAAATACATCCTGTCTGGAGAAGGCGCAGGCATCGTGTTTACCATCGACGACACCACTGGCGACATTCACGCTATTCAGAGGCTCGATCGAGAGGAAAGAGCCCAGTACACGTTAAGGGCTCAAGCCCTGGACAGGCGGACAGGCCGTCCAATGGAGCCAGAATCAGAGTTCATCATCAAAATCCAAGACATCAATGACAATGAGCCCAAATTCCTGGATGGACCTTACGTTGCCACTGTGCCAGAAATGTCACCAGTGGGTAAGGTGGTGATTCACTCATTCACTGATTTTCACAACAGTAATTGCCACAGGGGAAATGCACATACACACATGCACACATAAAATGCAGACAAAGAGAAAATGTGCAGAACAGCTTACAAGTTTTAAAATTGAATCAAAAATGATAACTAAGTCCTTTAATGTGCAGGAAGCTACTCAGACATTGCAATTAGCCTTAATAAGTAATAATAAGCCTTGTATTATTTTTCAGTTCTAATTGTTTTATAAACAATAGAAAGATGAAAGATAAATGAATAGATAATATTAGGTTGCTGAGGGAAAAACATCTTCATATTATCACAAAGCAATGAAGACCCACAAGACTGTACTATCCTTACTTGCTACTAAAACCTTAAAAAGAAGGTAACTCTAACCCTTGTTGGACAGGTACTAGATAGGAGTTACAGAAGCTTGATCTAAAGTGAGACTCGCCCCAGGAAGCAAACAACAGGTGCAAATACTTTAAGATTGACCACTCAGGATTTTATCAAGCCTTCAGCCACTGGACTTGAACAGGTTTCCACTACTTCTCTTCCTCAGGTACTTCTGTTATCCAGGTGACCGCCACAGATGCTGATGACCCGACCTATGGCAACAGTGCCCGGGTAGTGTACAGCATTCTCCAGGGCCAGCCATATTTCTCTGTGGACTCCAAAACAGGTATCTGATGCAAGAGTCAAATCGGAGGTGGTTTTTAAATTCCGAAGTCCTTTGTAACTGCTACTTATGATAGAGCCATCTCGTCTTTTCAAGAAAGCCCCAGGATTGTATTAACCAGAAAAGGTTATTATAAGTATTGGGATTAAAAGAGCAAAACAGCTCTGCCTTGGGGTGACAGAGGCATTATGTACAGACAGAATACAGAGGCTGATTAGACAGACCAACGCCCTGTCCACGCAAAAATATTTCATTACCCTCTTCCAAAAATTCTATGGTTGTATCAATTCCCAGCGACAAGTTCTTTTATAACTCCAAGATCCCAAGAAAACTGACACATTCACATGAGCTCACTTGAGAACTACTTTCGTATATTTGAAACTGGAAAGAACCTCTGGGAAATCATCCAGCCCATTACCATCTACTTAACAGAGAGGGAGTCTGGGAAAGTCAGAGCTTCCAAAGTTCATCTGGTTATAGATACATCCTTTGACACGTGGTCTGACATTCTTTCCCCTGAATTGCCTTCTACTATACCAAGCATGAGACAGACAGGCTATGATGAGAGAAGAAAGAGCAAACAGGATGAGGCCCCTGGAAAGGCAGTGCCTGAGAGTAAAACAAGGTGGAGAGAGATCTGAATGCTTGAAGAGCAATGTCGCAGAAAAGCACAAATCTATTAGTTTGAATGTTTGTTTTTTTTCAGAGAGCTTGACTACAGAGTTTGTACGCTTTCATTTATAAAATGTTCCCTTTAAAAATGTTCCCTTTAAGTTTGAGTTGAACAGATAGAATAATTATTGTTATCTCACACTTGCACCAGACTTTCACCCTTTTAAACATACTACCTGTTTAAACCTCCCATTATACTGTGGACTAAAAAAGTATATAGGAAGCATTATTACAGCCAGGCCACATAGAGAATAACAGAGACATGAGGGGAGGACTTCAGTGAAGAAACTTACAGTGAGAGAGGTACAGTCACTGATAAATACTCACAGTCACCTTTCATTTGAAAGAGAAAAATTACGTTTTTATTATTAGTAACTTAAAAGAATATTCTTTTCCCAAAAAAGTCTCAAAGGTATCCAGGTATTTGGAAAATGGTACCGTAAGAGTAGAAAGGGAGGGAGTGGAAATTGGAAGGTAGGCAGGGAAAAAAAAAAAAAACTGCAGGTAGGGAGTTCCATAAAACAGTAATGTCGATGATTCTACTAATGGCAGGGAGGAGAAATAAAAAGAGGTGCCTCCAAGGAGGGAAAACACAGGCAGAAAGAGGGGAAAGTGTCCTTTATATTCTAAGAAAAAAATTTTACATTATTTTGACAGTTCCCAGGGGACATCTGTAGCGCTAAGGTCAAAAATACATGAAAAGATAGTTATTGTTGTACCCACGAGGCATTTAAAAAAGAAAATTCTGCAGAGTTCACTGAGGAATGTTATTATCAAAGGCAATATAGACATTATAGGAGTAAACTGGGAGCAGGTCGTTGCTCCCAATCCCTTCCCTTTACATGCAAAGAGTCTATTTAGCCAAGGGTCATGTCATAAGCTTGCAAAAAATAAGCCTTTAATCTTTGCCTAGAGAGCACAACAGTCAACTTTTCTAAGTTGAAGGGTTATAAAGGAGATAAAACATTACTGTACAACTTTGGCAGGATCGAAACAGCACAGTTTAGCGGCTTTGGTTTAGACCCCTCTTTCTAAATGAAACTAGTCTCACTGCTGTGCTAATACTTACTACATGGGGAAGTTCATCTTTTATTCATGGTAAAAACAAACAAGTCACAGAGCATTTTCATGTCCAAACTCACAGAAATCAGTGAAGCACAGAGGTAAGCAGGACATGATATAAACAATGAATATGTACCAAAAGGAAAGTCGAATCCGAATTCCAGCCCTACTTCTAGGTAGCAGGGAGGCAGGAAAAAGAAGAGGCGCAAGTTAGGTAAAGAAGAACCATTCACACTCCAAGGGCTCTAGGGGCTGAGCAGACAGAGTGAATGAGACTGAGTGAAAAGCACAGGTTTGCAGGCACATGAGGACTTGCTGTTTGGACTCAAAACCCCAGTTTGCTTTGGTGCAACAGAGCAGTCTGAAACTGCCTGGGCCTGCAATTCTCCAGCTCTGTCAGAAATCATTGCTGCCACCTCTCGTTCTTTCAATAATGCTGCCAAAGAAAATCAGCCCTCCAAGCCCTTCACACTGGAGTAGTATTTATTCACATGTGTTTCAGAATAGCACTTTTCGCTTTGTTCTGTTCTGTTGTGAAGCTGGTGTTTTTACTTCAAGATTATAAAAACAGGTGAGAAAAAGCCTTTACGGTGCACAAGGCAGAAACCTAGAAATTCGTATTTGAAAATTGGATTTGTGGTTTCGTTTTTAAGAACCAAGTCATTTCTATCCTGCAGGTGTAATCAGGACGGCACTCATGAACATGGACCGAGAAGCCAAAGAGTACTATGAAGTGATTATTCAAGCCAAGGACATGGGGGGGCAGCTTGGAGGACTAGCTGGGACCACAACCGTCAACGTCACCCTCACAGATGTCAATGATAACCCACCTCGCTTTCCCCAGAGTGAGCATCTACCCACCCAGAGCACAGCTCTCAGGACAGAGGGCTGCACTGTTACAGGGGTGCACACAAAAACCCAGTCTGAGTGATCCAGCCACTCAGAGATTCCTTCTCTACACTCACTGCGCAAGTCACATACAACCATTCGCCTTCTAAGCCTCTGCTCCCCATACCACTTAACCACTGTTTCTCAATTTTTTTTTCATCATCTTCCTATGAAGCCATTTTAGATTTTTTATCCTGACTCCTACAGCCATACCCTTGGCATAAAATCAAATCCTATGGAAAAATACTTATTTAGTAGTGTTGAACTTTCGTGGGCCACAAATAATCACGATAGCCAAGATTTTTTTTTTTTACCATATCCCATAAAACACAAAGACCACAACAAACATGAAACACCAATTTGTGCTCCCTAGGGGATGACATTACTGTGTTGAAAATGTATTTAATGAAACTAAGCCAAAACTGTAGCTGAATATATCCAATCATCTACCCATGTGACCATCTAACAAGTAGGAAGCAAGCATCTATTGTGTAAAAGCATTAGGCCTAAGGGGCACAGGGCATTCATAATCTAGTTTCCTTGCCTCATGAAGCTTAAAATCCAGTGAGGAACACACATTTTATATATTAGAAAAGTTAATCAGTAACGAATATCTGGTGTGCCAGCTGCATAGTTCGCAAATGGTGTCAGTAAATTAAAATAGGTTACTAGGCTGATTGATTCTGTAGTACAGAACACTAGAGTGCCATGGAACAGTTTATGAAATTCACTTTTTCATAATAACACAGATGAATTAAGGTTTCAGAAAAGGACAAGACTTCAACAGAGGATTGAGGAGTATCAAAGATTTATAAAGGCAGAATGAAATATATTCCATAATAAAGCAATTCATTCATTCAGAAAATACTTGTCCCAGACACCATTTAAGTGTGGGATATATAGTGTATGAGACAAAGTCTCTGCTGTTATACAGCTCGTATGAATAGAATCTTTATATGTGTGTGTGTGTGTGTGTGTGCGTGTGTGTAGATATATATATGTATATATATATGTGTATATATATGTATATATATATGTATATACATATATATATATGCATGTATGTATAAAACTGCTTATGTCATTTTATTTTCAAAGATTCCTAAAATCAGGACTTGCTCTTTCAAATGTATGAATTTCTTTCTTTTATTCTTTTTTCTCCCAGTACTGGGGACTGAACCTTGGGGCAAACTACAACTGAGCTACACTTCAAGCACTTTTTATTCTGAGATAGGTCCTTCCACATTGTCCAGGCTGAGCTCAAACTTGTGATTCTCCCGCCTCAGCCTCCCAGAGTGTGGAGATTACCAGTGTGTACCATTGCTCCCAGCTCATGCTGCTATTTCTAATGGCAATCAAAGAATAGTTATTGAGCAAGAGACATAAAGAACAGCTAATCTGGAATGTACAGGATAAGGTGGCAGAAGCAGAGACCAGAAGCAGGAAAGCTGGTAAAGTCCAGAACTAAGCTGAAAGAGACTTAAGGAAATGCCAGGAGAGAAGCAGACGAATATGAAAACAGACTCTGTCTTTATATCGTGTCTAAGAGAACTGAGGCAGAGAGTAGAGTCAAAGATGACAACAGTGTACTAAGTGTGGGTGACAGGGAGAAGGATTGTACTCCTGATAGAAATAGAGGATGCATAATAAAACTAGTGGCAGGGAAGAAGGGAGACAAATTCAGATTTGAATATAAAGTGACAGCACAACAATCAGGTTGAATGTCCTTAAGCAAGGTGAAAATATAGAGCTATGACTGTAGAGCAGAGCCCAAGAACGGAGATGTGAATGTGCAAAGCGGACACATGAATGGAGGAACTTGGAGAAATGAGAGCAGCAGACACAACTCCAGGCGGAGGACTTAGCTGGGGACATGGTTGTGCTCATTAAACTAAAAAACAAAAGACTGTCTATCAGCTGAATAGATGCATTTTTGAATCAGCCAGAAGAAATAAATCTTCTGTTTATCCATGCAGATACAGGAAGAGAGCTCAAAATTTAAATGCAGCTAATATACAGCGTGTCCTCCATAAGCACTGATGAAAGCAGACACCATACTAATTTAAACATTTCACAAGTGGTGGAAGTTAAGTAGGTTACTAAATTGAGTCGTCCTACAGCACAGCACATGGAATGGCATGGGACAGTATGTGGAATGCTACCTGAAGTGCCATTTTGTTCCTGTACTCATCCTGTAAGTTCCACCTTCATAGCTCATAAATGACTCACACTGCGCACACTACACCCTGCTGATTCTTGAATATCCTTCACTTACTTGATTTTTAAAAATTTGATACCAGACAGGTATCTCCAAAGGAGGCACAGGGGTAAAAGAATCAAATTCCTACATAATTCCAAAGTATGTGGATTTGGATATATTACATGAAAGTCACATCACCCCAAACATGACAGCTCCACAGTAGCATAACATAATTCAATGATGGCCTAGGTCTCAGTATGCCCCCGAACCAAAATCCTCATGCCACTATAGAGCACACACCGGATAGTCACGGTTCTATCCCTAAACTTGGTAATAATGAAAAGTCTAGGACAGAATGGAAAAGCAAAATATTTCACGGAACCAAATTTAAATTGTCTTTAAGCATTCTCTGCATGATAACTGTTTTCTCTAAAATGGTAATTATTTTTGATTTTTAAAAAGAACTTATACATGAACTCACCATTAAATACTTCTCCATCACCTTGCTAAAACTGAGTTTTGATAACCTCCCTACTCCACAACCTGTCTTGGATATGTTCTTCCACCTCATTACTCTTAACTAATATCAAATATCAAATTCCTCACAGGAGGAGTTCTAGTTAGTTATTTTTTCACAGATATTACCCTGATTGTGGGATGTTGGCAAAGTGCAACACCTATTCTTTCACATCAAACAGGCTCAATCCCTTTTAACTGAATAAAATGTAATATCAAAACCTCGAGCTAATTATTTCTAATATAGCACATCATGTGTAGAAATTGTTCATGTGTGCTTAAACATGTAACACAGCTTTTCTGATAAGGAGAAAATTGCACGCAGATGCTTGTTTTTCTCAAAAGTTGTTCTGTAGTTCCAAATTATAACCAATCCACAACTTTGTAAATGAATGGAAAGAAATGAAATCCACATGCTTGTCATCTTAGTACAGTAGGGAATTCCTGTCTCATATCTGAAAGAAACAGACATCATTTCTTCTCCTACACAGGTGGGGTGCTATAACAGCTACCTCGGTGTTGTTACCCTCAACACTCTTTGTGAACCTGAACCACTTACACTTTGAGCTTCCCCACAGCTTACAATGCACACTAGAATAAAAACAGACTACATATAATTGGAAAACATGATTGCATGGTCTGTTATTAAGCCAGTTTATGGTTGAGAAAGTAAGAACATCAAAAAAACTGAGCCCCAGAGAAGAGAATTAGCAAAGGTAGAACCTCATGGAGATGAAAATGAACAATATTTAATTGTGAATCAAAACATCATGTCAAAAAACGTTTATTCTATTCTGGAAAAAGAGAACAAGAATTATCACGAGTCTGTTCATGAAGAGGCAGCCTGAGAGTCCCATTTAGAAAGGCATGTTGTTAAACCACACATGGAGTTATGAGAGCTTGCTGTCTCTGCCCCGTCTTCCGCAGGCCAGTTGTCCTAAAGATAGGCACCCAGCACATTGGTCAGGCCACGAAGGGAAATGCAGGCATTTGAAATGTCAACAGAATAAATATGTGCTTATGATCACAATGTTGTTTCTCTTTCCGAGAAGGAACTGACACTTGAGAAAAATACTTTCCAATCATTACATAGTACTAAAAGTATGGGAAACAAGGTACTTTCCACCACTCAGAAAGCAGATTGAATGGACAGAGGAGTTTCACTTCTATCTTGTCCTACTGTAAGGATTTTCATCAATCTGATTTGACTTCCTATTGAACATCCAGTACAGGTGACTTTGCTTCACCTCTATGAACCGCAATTTCTATCTGTAAACTACAGCTTTAATTTCTGATCCAAGTCAAAGATGTTTTGCAAACCATGCCTAGTACAACATGATAATGACAAGGCACATCCATAGGGAAGATTACTAAGGAAGCATATTCTTGCTTTTCTTCACAGAACATTATCAGATGAGTGTGTTGGAATCAGCTCCAATTAGCTCCACTGTGGGGAGAGTGTTTGCCAAGGACTTGGATGAAGGAATCAATGCAGAGATGAAATACACTATTGTGGATGGAGATGGTGCAGATACCTTTGACATCAGCACAGATCCCAATTTCCAAGTTGGCATCATAACTGTGAAGAAGGTAATCCGACTCCTGTTTCTACAATATTATCATGAATACTTTGTGCATGAAACGTTTATTAATAAGGGTTGGTGTACTGTGGGCATGTATTTATTCAAATCATTTGATATGAATTCTTACTCTTAATTTTAAAAAGCATCTGTCACTCCTTGTGCTTATACTGATGCACCGTGCCACCATTTTATAGAAAGAATAACATGTAATGATAAAATAGAGAAATAGGTCATTTCTCCTACTTAGCCACTTAAAAATTGTAGTTTAATTCTCTAATGAGATTAATGATCTAATCAATACTTGAATCACACATTTTTACTACAGTATAAATTGAATAACAAAGCAAGCTATATTATGTACAAAGCAATAAATAACATACAAAGGTTCTTTATTGCTTCTTGAAGATCTATAAATGTAAATTAAAGTTGAAAAAATTTTATCAAACATAGCTGGCGAGTTATTGTTACCACTTGAAACTCCTTTCTGAACACCAGCCATCAGTTCTTCCTGTGACATTAAAGTATACCTGGATAAGCTCAGCTGTAAGATAACTTTTTTTTAAACTGAAGCTTACCACTTTGCAAATAAATATCTAACGAAATACATTAGTACAAAAATACTCATGGAATTCTCTTATATTTTAAACATATTTTAAAAGCCCAAGATATATTGACTACTATGCCAGTTGTCAGGTATTGTTCTAAGCATTTAATGTAGAATGTAAATAAAACAAAAAAAAAATTTAAAAATTGTCCTCATGGAGCTTATATTCTAGTGAAAGAAGACAACCGAAATAGCAAGTCAATAAAATAGTGTGCTTGGTGACAACTTCTATGATGGGAGGGGTAAAAGAGGACAAAATACATGAGATAAGGAGAGTCAAGTTCAATTCAAATATAAAACTAATGCTTCAAATTGGCCTTATGAAGACGTGACACCTAGTCAGACTTAAAGTGAACAGAGTCATAGCAGCATTGGGCAGTCTAACAGTACACCACTGTGTGAGGTCCCCTATATAGGACTTTTGGCTAGAAATGTCATAGAGAGGAGGAAAGGCACATGGAGTTACTGAGTAAAATGTTCCAAGCAAAAGACAGTAAATAAAGCAGCCCTGAGGTGAGCACATGGTTGGTATGTTTCAATAACAGCCAGGGGGTTTACAGGGCTGGAGAGGGAGAAATTTTGAGGACATTAAGGTCAGAAAAGTAACAAAGGGGCCAGATTGTGTAGTCTTATATGCTAATATACATGATATATATATATATATATATATATATATATATATATATACACACACATGTATGTGTGTATGTGTAAAGATATATACACATACACTCTTTAGACCTGGTAGCACAGGCCTATATCCCCAGTACTCTGGAAGCCCAGCCTGGGCAACTGAGTAACTTAGCAAAACCCTGCCTAAAAATAAAAAGAAAAATTTGGTTGGGTCAAAAGCTCTGGTACAAAAATAAGAAAGAAAGAAAAGGAAGGAAGGAAGGAAAGAAGGAAGGAAGGAAGGAAGGAAGGAAGGTGGGAGGGAAGGAAATAATTCAGTTTTTACTCTGAGTAAATGAAGGATTTTAATAGAAGTATGATATGACAAGGCTTTTTTTTTAGTAAAATATTCTGAGATCATGCTGAGAGAAAAAGAAAAAATGTACAGAAGCAGGGTTAGGAACAGAACGTCTGAGAGGTACTACAACAACCTAGGCAAGGAATAACGGTGGCTTGGCCCAGGGTGAGTCAGCAGAGATGTGAAACCCGTAAAAAATCTGTACATATTTTGAGAGTGGCCAGAAGATTTTCTTAGAAGATTAGATGAGGATACGAAAGGAATACAACAGTGAACTGAGCAACAAAAAGAACAGAGCTGCCACTGACTGAGCTGGGGAAGCCTGCAAGCAAAGCATAGGGGCAGAGGGAAGGAGTCTGAAGCTCTTTCTCAGCACACACTACACTTGGCAGCATCTGCTAGACACCGAGTGGCTATGATTACAGGACTCAGGATTTGGTGGAGGAGCCCTGGGTTGCAAATATGAGTTTGAGACCATAAGCATACAGACAGCACATAAAACACATGGAATGAGATTCCATAAGAGGGAGCATAAACAGAAAAGGGACATCAGAATGAGCCTGGAAGCACGCAACTCTCAGAGGTCACAAGAGCCAACAAAAACAGACTGAGTGATAAACATTAGGGGTCTGTGTTGTTCTGAAGGCTTGAGGGAAGAGTTTCTAAAGGAAGCATGTGATCGTCTGTGACAGATATTCTGAGGGTCAGAGAACATCCAGAGACTTTAGGAACCACGCAGGTCATACAACCTTGACAAAAGCAACAAGGCCATAAAAGTTATGTCCTGGCATGAGTTAACATGTGCTTATAATAATTTTATTCTACATTGTTTCATAAAACTGAATTAACATAATTAGAAAGGAAGAAGAGTTCATATGCTTGTTCTGTATTTACCTAAGGTGCAATCAAATACAGCAAAGAAAAAGATGCATTTAGAATTCCACCAACTACCTAATTTTATAACTGTGTAACAGCTAAAAAAAAAAAAAAAAAACTGAGACTAACCTGTGAATTATCAAATGAATCCAGATATAATAAATATCAAATTTTCTTACTTTAATTTCATTCTTTGATAATATCACAATGCTAGAATTATGCATTTCAGTTACTTAATATAATACCAATTTGTTGTATGACATAGGGCTAAGGAGCCTCGAGTAAAGAACACATTATTAATCATGACTTGTAACTGTAAATGCTCAAAGTTTTGCATAATTATTGTTTCTTAAATGTAAACCTTTTTGACAAAAGTGAAGCAATCAGCAAGAACTTTAGTGGTATTTCATATTTAAATTTTATTTTATATTTTATACTAACAAATAATTCCAAATAAAACATTAACTTATGTCAAAATACTACAATATAGTCTAGAACCATTATAGCCCGCTCATTTTTAAAATTTATTATTACAATTTAAGGAACTTCAAAATGTCTTTTCTCATACCTAGGGAAAAAAGCCTGAACCCTGGTAAGTCAGACCATTGTCTCTCATTGTCTTTACAAATCTGTATCTATATTTAATTAATACAGGTATCAATTTTTCCAAGGTCATTTTGATTTCTCTTCTGAACTTACGAGCTGCCAGGAAATGGAATTAAGAAAATGGTCAGTAAGCTGGGTAGATGGACAAGTCATATATAATAAATACTTTAGAGGCTACTGACAGCTTGATCTATACCTCTCAAACAACATCCATTCAGATGTCTGATCCACACCCATCTTCCTACTTTGTAATTAATAATGTCATATAAATTGAAACAGAAGTTTTGCCTTTGATCTATTTTCCTTAGGCCTATCATTTGTCTAAAGAGCACACACTTTTTCAAAAAGAAAAATTAAGTTGAATTAACAGAATTGGGTTTTCATAAAACCACAATGATTGCTACTCAAGACCTTTGGTCTTTTTAGCTTTTAAGTAATCAATCAATTGATTTTCAGTCCCTTAACTTAAATGTTTGAAATATATAATTTTCGGAATTTTTTTTTTATTTCACAGGTGCAGGATGTGCCATTTTCTAGTCTTTGGTATGTCTTTCATCTTCTAGCATATAATAAACATTTTTTTTTAGAATTCATTGAGCATGTAGGTTTCAAAGAACAAAAATTCTCTATTTCACCCTAATTTAGGGGGCCATGAATTACAGTTTTCATCATTGGTTTATATATCCCTTAACAGTCCTTGCCAATGGAAATGACAGGATGCTTTATTTCTTAGAGGTTGTTCAAAAAGCTTATGTGACATACACTTATTTATTTCACTTATATCAGATTTATTTTGTGCTGGTGTTTCCATGCCATTCTGCCTACATGACAACTTTTATTTCAATCATGAATCATCATACAAACTTTCTGAAGACAGTTTTGAAGGGAATAAAGTTCTACACATGTAGTACCAACAGTTTTCAAAGCTCAACTGAGGCACAAAACTATAATTAGGTCTACTTAAGTGTGGCTTGCACACAGGCAATAACAACGATATCTTATTCTCTTGTGTTGAACCCACAGCAGCTGTAACATACCTGGATTGACAACCATCTTTCCAAAGTACCAAAATACAAAAAAAAAAAAATGCACATTGTAGAATTACAGAAACAGATAACATAAAATTTATATCACTTGTATGTATCATCCACTCAAACAATACATGCTAATACTCACACTGAGAAACATTTTTTACTTTTCACGTGATACATTTTAAATTGTACATCTTGCTAGAAAGGAGGAATAAAAATGAAATTCACCACTTTTGCCATTAAATTTGAAGAAAGAACCAAGATAAAAATGTCTTTAATGTAAAGCAAAAAGAACTATAATGGAAATAAAACAGAGAAGGAAAGACTTCATTGCATTTAATTAAATTAATTATAATTAAAGTTGTGTTAATATTTTGTTACAGTTTTTATGTCTGTTTTCAAGAATGTAATGGCTTTTAATTTTTGTGTGCTCAATTTCTAGAAAACTTCTAAAATTAGGAGCTTAGGTTCATTATTAGTGTTTATTATTATGAATACATACATAAACAGTTATTTGATATTTAGATAATAGCAACAAAAACTACTTATGGGACAAAAGCTAAACTCACATCAATGTAGACAATTTAAAGCTAATTAGGGCAATATTTTCTTTTGATCTTAAATGTGCAAATAAAGGAGAAAATAATCTTAAATTTTTTAAATCATCAAGTAAGTTATTTAAAAAGCAACTTCAACAGTAATTAAAAACTCACTCCTTTTCAACAGATGGTGCTAGAACAATTGGATACTACATGACAAAAAAAAAAAGCTCTCAGTTAAACCTTGCAAAATATAAACTCAAAATGGATTATACAACTAAAGAAAAAAGTTGAAACTACAAAACTTCTTAAAGGAAACACAGAAGAAACTATTTGTGATCTTGATTAGGCAAAGATTTCTTCAATATGACAATTCTTCAGTGTGATACCAAAATCTCAGTCTACAAAAAAAGTGATAAAACTTCATAGAAATTACAACTTTCTGTTTTTCAAAAGACTGTGTTAAGAGAATGAAAAGAGAACTCACAAATTAGGGAGAAATACTTACAAACTGTAAAGGACTTCACTATAGAATACATCAAGAATTCTTCAAAAGGCATATAAAGATGTTTTAGCAAACATGAGAAGAGGAAATCAAAACCACAATGAGATGTGATGTCAAACACACTATGATAGCTGAAATTTTAAAAATAAACCTGACAAAATTACACAGTAACACAGATGTGGGAAACTAGAACTTGAATACATTTCTGGTGATAATGCAAACTGATGCTGTCACTAAAAACTGGTTTGAAAGTTCTAATAAAGCTTAAAAATGTACCTGCACAGACCTGCAGTCCCATTCCTAGGTATTCACTCACATGAAATAAAAAGTCATCCCTCACACATTCATAGCAGCTTTACTTGTAGTTGTTACAACTTGGAAGCAATCCAAATGTAACATCTAGTGGAGATCAGAGAAACTGGGATACAGCCACTCACACAATGGAACTCTACTTAACAATAAAAAGGAATGAACTACTCATTCGTACAATTAAATGGATGAACCTCAGATCTATCAGGTTAACTAAAAGAAACCAGACTCCAAATATGGCAGTCTGAATGATCCCGTTTATATGACGCTCTTGCAGCAGGAACAGAACATGGGTCAGCGGCTGCAAGGGGCTGAGTGTGTAGCAAGAGGCTGAGCACAAGGAGGCATTTACACCATCGTGGGGAACATATGACTGAATTATTAAAACTTGCAACCTTCACACTAAAAATGAATTCGACATATGTAAATTACACCTGAATTTAAAAAATAAAAAATTCATATCAAATTAGAAAATGACTTAAAATGAAGTGGAAACAAATTTGGCCTAATGTATACAAAAATGTCCATTATAGGCTACCCAAACATAAGTAACAGGTTTTAGGAGAATATAATTTACCAGAAAATAAAACTATCTAGTTTTAGATAACAAGTATAAATAAAATGATAAAACCAGTATTTCAAAGAAACTATAATGTGAGGGGCAGATTTCTGTTGAGGAAACTGTCTTGTGACTAACAACTTGGGAGGCAGCCAGAGCAAATGGGCTGTCTAGTTTAAACGGAAATAGTTCAGGACCCCCAAAATAGGCAGCACAACATAAATGCCAAATAAGGAGTTTCAACAGCAACAAAACGATTTTTTGCTAGAACCCGAAAATAATGTTTTCAGCAAAGGTATCTCCCATTGATGCTTTTCAAGGAAGAGAAGCAGTTGTTTCCATGGGCATGTGCTTCTTTCTAAGGTAAAGTGTGCTGACATTTTCCATTTTAAAAAGCAGTGCATGTTTAGCTGAAACAAATTAAGTCATTGGTATGTTCACATGTGAATTTTAAGCTATCTAACCATAACTATTTTACAGACCTTACTTTCTATGTTTTTATTATTGATTTTTAAGGCAACTGTTGCTTTAAACTCAAACATTTTGGCAGCTTTAAAAAAAAAAGAATTATTCTTCAGAAATTGCACTTAAATTTATTTTCTGCTCTGAATTGCTCTATTTATTTTGAAATAAACCTTTCTGAAAATAAGGATAAATCAAAAAGGAAACAACCAAAAGCTAAATTTTATGAGATGGAATTTTATTACACAAAAGTAAAGTTTCTGGGATAAGCCCTGGATGAGAAATTCAGACATTCAGGCCAGCATTTAGCTCACATGACATATTTTAGATCTCACGTTAGCTTTACCCATTGTCTCAGATTTTTAAGTATATAAAATGTGGTATTGAATGAGAATTGTAAAAGGAATACTTAAAAGTGGTCATTTATGCTGAAATAGACAAAAGACTAATTTGACACAGTACTCTAAAAACCCCCTGTGAAGTGCCTAAAGTAGTTTCAAATTACTATTACCTTTAAATTCAAGAAGAAATCATTTTAAGAAAAAGAATAAAATACTAGATCTCAGATGCATAGGTATTCTGAAACAGAACATGAACTTGCTCTTAATTGTCATAACATCTCTTCAAATGAGCAAGCACCACTAAAGATAAACAACCAAGTATGTTCTTGTGAAGATAGAAAAGGTTCCCAGAAAACCAGACCATTTTAAAGGCAAACCAAACTGGACTAAGGCGGCTTTCAGGATGCTCTCTAGAGACGATGTTCTCTGCCTTCCTTAACAACTTTTGAAGTTCTGACATCTTTCTTACCTTCCTTAACCAAGGTTGAATCTAACATTAAAACCAAGAACTCAGCAGAAAAGAAAAATACTGCCTTTTTTAACATTTACTTTTTTCCACCATTTTAATGAATTTAGGGACCATCCAACCAGCCACCAATACTGAACATCCATCCTTTTGAAGCTGAACATCTGTGCTAGAGGCTAATCAGTTTTCCTGTTATTTTTTTTTCAGCCCTTGAGTTTCGAAAGCAAGAAGAGCTACACATTAAAAGTGGAGGGAGCCAATCCTCATCTGGAGATGCGGTTTTTGAGCCTGGGTCCATTTCAGGACACTACAACGGTGCACATCAGCGTGGAGGATGTGGATGAGCCCCCTGTGTTTGAACCTGGCTTCTATTTTGTGGAAGTACCAGAGGATGTGGCCATTGGAACAACCATACAGATCATTTCTGCCAAGGATCCAGATGTGACCAACAATTCAATCAGGTTTTTCCACAGATTTCTCCTTTTCTTTATATCCTGAAAAATTCCCTCTCCTTGTGTGTAATTTTCTAGCACTTTTTTCTCTGGTTTGTTCCTTTTCTGTCTTGTCTCTCGAGGCTCTCCTCTTTGAGTTTTTTAAAGGAACATGGTCTTGTCTTATAATTTGGAAATGAAGCATTTTATATTTGTAACTCACTCTCATTTGGTACGCACACATGCATCATGCATGCCTCTTAGCTCTCAACCATGGTTCCATCGATATCTGGGTCTATTTAATTCTATGTCGTTGCAGGAGACTGTCCTGTCTGTTGAATGATATGTAACGGTACCTCTGGCTTTTGCCCACTAAATGCCAACTTAATGTAAAATGTCCCAGATATTCCTAAAAGCCCTGTGCAGGTGGTACAATTGGTGTTCTTGAGAAACAGCAATTCGGGTAAACCATAGTAAATCATAAAAACGTCAAACTGCGAAAAACTATTAATTTTAGAGGTGAATATGAATGTGATCATTGCACATTCAAATCTAAAAACCTTTGATTTTTTTCATTTTTAAAAATGGGGAACATACTATATACCTAATTGTTTTTATATACTACAGAAAGAAATTACTTCTAATATTAATGGCTTAACGTCATGCAAACTTGCAATTCCACGTATCTGTCTCTCTAAGGTATGTTTCCAACTAAAGATTCCAACCAAGGTGCTCTCCCCTCAAGAGGAGAAAACTGCTCCTACAGCCATAGCCACTGCCAACCAGCACTGGAGCCCAAGTGCAAACAGCTGGTAAACAGGTTGACACCTCAACCTTCCAGAGCAACTGCCAAGCTTCTGAAGCCTGACATGAAATATCATGATTCCAAAGTTGTTTGGAGCCATCTGTTACACTGATTGTTGAAAGCCACGTAGTAAAATAAATCTGAAGCTTTAGTGCAGATAACACATTTCAAATACACTAATTTAACAAATGCCTTTTCTATTGGCTGTCTACTTCCCTAATCCCGGGCTATTTTGCATTTAATGAAAATATACTTTTGCAATCAAAGAAAAATAGTTCTCTCCAGAACATAACTGGGGAAAACACGCTTTCTCTGATGAATTACTAAACATTTTACATATTCAGGCATTAAAATGGCTAAAATGATTTTGCTTCAATTATTGTAATTTTTGAAGATAACTAATCTTTCTGAGTCACAAAAACTTTACAAAAACAATATGTGAAAAAGTTTCTCAAATGTAAAACAATGAGAAGTACAACTATATTATCCCTAAAACAACCACAACAAAAATGAATCAGAATCCTAAGTTTACATTTTAAGAAACCAAGAATACAAGCATCATGATCACAATTAATCATGTATCTACTAATCTATTCATATAAAAGAATACTATATGAAAAATTTCAAAGAATAAAATCCTATGGGTGAAACTAAGATTAAAGAACAAGCTTGAAAAAAATCGGATTTGATTTCTAAAATAGTCAGAACATCTGGTGGTACTCCCATATCTTCTTTCTAAATTTTGACTCTGGACCTCTATGTGGGAAGTACTGAAAATAGGACCCCGTTTAGAGTCACACTACTAAGTAAGAAACAAGAAAAAGAGAACAAACAGACAACACACATATACAAAGACGTGTACAGTCCTAGAGTGCATGTTCAGCATTCAGGACTAAAGGTATTAATTCCCAATTTACTACTGGTATGGAGTAAAGTGAGGTCAACAACAGGAAAAATACCTATCTGGCACATAGAAAATGCTGCTTCTGATGATGGTCCAGCCAAAAACTCTAAGTTGTTGTCAGGGAACTCAATACGGTAGTGCGTAGTTTTTCCAACAGAACCCAGCTGGGATGAATCCAGGAAAGAGCCAAAGGCAGAGAACCGCATCCATTGGGTATTGTGGAGCAGGATTGCAACCTGAGAGAGAGACTGGCAAGAACAAGGGCCCAAGTTTAAAAGTAATAAAATTAGGGCTCAGAAGGAAGAGATAAAGCAGCATCCTACATATCAGAGTTATCAGAATAATTCTCCCTCAGCATTTGAGCTGCAAAGAACAGAATCTTCACTTACTATACCACAGCAACAGAATGGTCTCTGGACCCAGGCAACAGGCAGGGGCCCTCAACTCTCACAGAGAAAAAGTACCTAAAAGTCAAATCCCACTATCACTTAATAAACCTATTTTGAGTTGATTAATTTTCTCTCAGCTGCTCATTTTATTCTTATTTTATATAAAGGTTATTTTAAAATTATTTCTTTTATATGCTGCATAGCTAATTCATCTTCTGTATTTCTGTTGCAAAACATAAACGAGATTTATATCTCTAAAAAGAAAACACATAGTAAATCACCAAAAAAAAAAAAAAACACATACTGACTAAAGTTAATGTGCTCTGGATTAAAGGCCGTTTAACTTTTTTAAAAGATTAATAGTACTTTTATAATCTCCTTTTTTACAAAGTTGATGCTGTTTCAATATATAAGCCAGTTGTCATTTACTGAAAAAGTCCAAAACAATATCCTCAGGTTTAGTCATACGCATATAAAAGTACAATGCTTAAGTTTCTTGAATTTTTAATAAATTTTCAAGGAATTCTGGGAGCCATCTGACTTCTGAAATAGGCTCCTGCTGGTGTAGTAACAGCTGCCCTCCTGTGCCATCCTAAAGCATAGGGATCCAGCAAGCCTGCTGTGACATCTCCGCCACCCCCAAGCCAGATTCAGAAAACGTCCTCAAGCAAACAGAGAGGGGGCCCAGCAAACACCAGCTATGGTTTGCTTAAGGCGGCTGTCAATGTGCATTTTATGCCTACTCTGCTCATAGTAGGTGAGAATATTACAGAGAAAGAAAAACTTCTTGCAAAATTCGCTAGTGTGTCCCTGTTTCCTCATTTTCCATCTGTAGCTACACCTTTAATTTGTTGTCTTGCCTCCTGGAAATTGGCCCAGTGCCCCATTCACAGAAATGAAGGCCATTATTCCCTCTGTGCAGGCATAGCTTGGGTAAGTGGAAAGGGATCCCACTTGATGAGAGAGGCTTCCTGAGGCAAGCTCCTGCTGTGTCAACGAGGTAGTGCTGCCAGGGGTCCTGTCACTTAGTCACTTCTATCACTCCATCTCCCACACCATCTGTGACATTTGCTATGGTGTGGCAGGTTTAAGTGTAGAAAGTTAGCTCTTTGTAGGCTGCTCTCCCCTCAGCATGAAGCCTGCAGTTTGCAGAGCTGCCACTGGGGTTGCGATTCCACAGACCAAATGCTAGGCTTTTCATCTGAGTGAGGAGCAGAAAGACAAAGACTGTCAGAAGCCAACCAGTGTTTGTTTCCCTACAAGAAAGCACAGTTCTTAAAATAGCTAATAACATTAAAACTAAGTCACAAGTCATTTCCTGCCAGCAGTTTTACAGTTTCTATGCTTATTAATATGTCTTTTATGCATTTTAATTGCTTTTTGTGAAAGGGGTTAGGTAATTTGGGCAGCCAGTTTCCTTCAATACCACTTATTGAAGAGGCTATCCCTTCCTTGTTTTATATATATTTGGTACCTTTGTAAAAAAAAAAATCAATTAATTGATCAGATAATAGTGGATTTACTCCTGGGCTCTCTATCGTATTCCATTGATGAGTATGTGCTTTTCTGCCAGTAGTATACTGTTTTGATGATGCTCACTTTGTTATATATTTTGAAACTAAGACAAATAACCTTATTAAAACAGGCAAAATCCCTGAATGTACACGGATTTTTCAAAGCATTCAAGTGCCTACAGAAAATATAAAGAAATATTTAATACTAAAGAAATACGACTTAAAACCACAATGAGATATCCCTCCTATACATAATTTCTCAAGATGAGGACAGTATTGGCTAATGTAGGTGAGAGAATCAGACTGCCAAACCAGATTCAACAGGATTACAGGTCTAATCCAGTTCCACGTTTACTAATGACAGAAAAGTTACAGACAACAAAGTAAGCCAACAATTCTTACTTTGGAGAGACCTAAAACTGCCCGAAAGAGGAGCATATAAATAACCTTTTCTTGCTTACAAATGCAGACTGATCCAGACTGAAAGTAAAACAGGGACTGGGGTGTTGCAGAGGCAAAATGTCTAGATTCATTCTCTGCTCGGGAAAAAGCCATTTTTGTTATGGAACATCTGTATATTATACCATACTTACTGAATAGCTCACACGTGTCATTTTTCAGGTGGTTATAACCTTATAAATGCATAAACTACACACTTATTTACAATAAGTAACTCAGACAGATCTGGTCCATCCTGCTAAAATCAGTCTGTAAGTAAAGAATCTTCAGCTATCCACAGCATTTTGTGCTTGCCAGTAGGTGAGTTATTAGCATGTTTACAAAGGGCTTGGTGTGATGCTTTCATTCTCAACAAGTGCGACTAATTACAAAAACTATACCCATTAACTATAACTTCCTTTTATATAGCTGCAGATTAGCATTTGAGAGCTTATTTGAATTTCAAACAAATGAATGTAAGGTTAACACGGAAGTGTTCCAAAAGTTATGGGGCAATTTTAAGCTTTAGATGGCAAAATTTGATCTTTAAATAATGTAAAGTTGCCCAAAGGTTCTTGGCACCATGTTTATTTCACATTTGAGTGAGAAAAGTAAAACAGTAATAGTTTTTTGGTTTGGATTTTATTGTTCTGTTTTTAAACATGATAAAGCCACAACTTTCCATGTATTCACACCTTAAAGTCAGTTGAGCCATGTTTCATTTACACAGTAGGGAATCCATTCTCATGCAGCATGTTGTCATATATCTGTTCAAATACAAACGATCTATACATCCCATGTTTTTGCAGATACTCCATTGACAGGAGCAGTGACCCTGGAAGATTTTTCTATGTTGACATTACAACAGGTGCTCTAATGACTGCAAGACCCCTAGACCGGGAAGAATTTTCTTGGCATAATATCACTATCCTTGCCATGGAAATGAGTAAGTAAAATAATAAATTGGCCTCCTCTCTACATCGACAAAATAAATAACCAGAAAATGAAATTCCACAGTTTGTAACAAAAAATATTCTCTATTTTTGAGGGAAGGTCTTGCTCTGCAGTCCAGGCTGGTCCTGAACTCCCTATGTAGCTCTGGCTGGCCTTGAACACACAGCAATCCTCCTGCCTCACAGCTTCACAAGTGCTGGGATTACAGGCATGTACCACCACTCCTGGTTTATGTGGTGCAGGGGATTTAAACTCAGGGCTAGGCAAGTACTTTAATTGCTGAGCTATTTCTCCATGCCCCCCCAAAAACATAATCTTTAGGAGAAGAAACAGAAATAAAGTTTTATGCTAATGAGCAAATTCTTTCAGTTAAAATATTTTAAAGTATTTATTGTATAGAGCTATCCTAGAGATAAAAGTAAATGAAACATGGCAAAGTCATATAAGATATCCTTCTTTTTACCCTGAGTAATTATGAGGAAAATGGAAGATTTCTAAAAAATCCATGAGGGTTTCAATTTCTGATAAGAATGCAAATGCACAAGTAGTATAAAAATAATATTGGATGAAATAAAGTACCAAAAACATATAAATCACATATATACACATACACACACACACACACATACACACCAATGCCTATAAGAATTTGAAATAGCTTTCCCATTACTAGGGTGCAATATTCAACACCTAAAAGTTAAAGGATGAGAGTTTAAATTTGTCTAACAGTTGAGGGTACCCAACCGGCCATGGCTAGCTCTGACGCAGAAACTTACAGTGGAAGGGCACGGAGGAGGAGAACTGCTCACCTCATGGCAACTGGGAAGCAGAGACAGAAAGAAGGAGTTGGGGACTAGAATACACCTTTCCAGGTCATAACCCCAGGGCCTTCTCCAACAATGCCTCTGAACACCTGAAACTTCTGTGGGACACTTTATAACAAAAATTATGCTCCTGGCCCCCAAAAGGCTCATGTTTATCTCATTATGTAAAATATACTTAGCCCATCTCTAAGAGTCATCAAAGTCATAACAGCTTCTGCCCTCCTGAAAAGGCTAAGCCCAAAGTCTCTCTGAAGTTTAAGGCAAATTCTTAGCTGTGAGCCCCTACAAAAGTTAAAGAGAAAGTTAAATACTTTCAGTATATAATGGCACCAAGTAAACATTCTCATTCCAACAAAGAAGAAGAAGAAGAAGAAGAATAGTAGAACAGAAAGGAATAGATACTAAACCTGTATCAGAAACCCATCAGGGCAAACATTAGATCCCGTAGCTCCTTGTCCAAAACTAGGGGCAGGCTGTGGCAAAACATGAACAAAACGTGAACTGCAAAGGGCTTGGGCATTCCCACCCACATGGTCTTGCCAGTTGTAAGCCACGTGGCTTTCTCTCTTGGAGTGGCTCTAAACACTGACTGTAGCTATCCTTGGCAGATGTACCAAGGATAGATGTTCCTGCATCTGTAACTTCTTGGAATCTCCACTGCACTTTAAGTTTCGTTCTTGTGCTTCATGCACTCCCTTCTGAGGCACACTGCCTGGCCTCTGAGACCTTCACTTGAAATTTAGGTGAAAGCCCCATAACCCTACAAGTCTTATATTTTTTTATGCCTGAAAAACCAGCACCACATGGACAATGCCAAGGTCTGCCACCACATGGAGCAATGGCCTGACCTCCTTGAACCACAACTGCAATGGTCCCTGGGTCTCTGGATAGCTTAATTCTAGAAAAGACTTTCATGGGCAGCTATAAATAGACAGGACATCCTAAGGGCTCTTTCATAAAGCAAAGAATTTCAAAAGACTATACTCTTTCACACCACTGAGCCTGTAATGGGTACAGTCTGGACAATTTTTGACATACTTTCAAGCCCTGATCTCACTGTTGTGATGCCAACTGCTTTGTTTCTGTGTAAGGCTAATAGTAACAGCAGACACACTCTCCTTTGCCTCAACTTTAAAGGTACTTCACATCATTTGACTCTGCTTTTTGTCCCTGATACTCACTATAAATCTGGCTAAAACCAGCCAGCAGTACCCATGCCATAGCCTGAACATCACATAGTCTTGAAATTTCCTAGTCCACCACCTATATTGAGGATGTCCTAGGACACGGGCAAAATATAGAGAAATTATTTGCCAAAATGAAATACTAATGACCTCTAATGCAGTTTCCAAAATAATCTTTATTCTCATGTGAAATTTCACGAGGCTGGACTTTACTGGCCATATTCCTATGAACATTCTGGTATTCTAACTTCCAGCCAGTCACCCATCAAATTCTGCTTATAGAAACCAAGGGCTCCCACAGCTCACTTCAAACTCTTTCAAATTCCTCCTGAAAACAAGTTCCAACAGCTTCTAAACCTCAGCATTCATCAGGAAAACAGCAGTTGCTACATAAGTTACATTGGTTACATAAGTAGGCACTACTTACTATTCAGGAGGGCAATTTAGCAAAATAAATATCCTTCAAACTATTCATACTCTTTTGCTCAGATAGTCTACTGCTAGAAATTATTTTAGGGAAATAATTACAGATATTAGAAAATATTTGCATAACAAAATATCTACTGTGGCATTATTTTTAAGTAGGAGGAAATGTGAGTTATCTAAATATCTGATTAACAAGTGACTAAGTAAATTATGGTACAACTCACAGTAAAAGGAAAATATGTAGATGGCAACATGCACATTTTCAAAGTATATTCAGTAACAGGATAATCTTGCCCTGAAATTACAGTAAATCCATTTTATTTCACTTGACTACAATTTGTGTGTGTATATACATGTGTGTAGTTCCATATTTTGGGACACTTATATAATGTTACATGTAAAACAAGTATCTCTAGTGGGAAGATAATCATGTATAATTTTCTTGGATTCTTCTGAAATTTTCATTATTCTTTCTATAAATAAACACATGCCACTGTCATAATGAAAATACAAATTTATGTTGATGCTTGGTAACAAAGCAGTGAAAGTAGTCTGGAGAAAAACACAGAGCATATTTTTGAAGGAAAAAAAGAGAACCAGCACAACAACATGTTCTGGGATTTGGTAAAATTATTTATTAAAAAAATCTGGGGTCCTGTATTTGTTCTGTCTCCTTGGGGTGGTCTCCAAAACAGAAAAAGGCAGGAATGGCACTGCTGGGACTGTTTAACTACCTTTGTGTGGCAATTCCAAGCATAAGACACAGACTAAAAAGGCACATCTCCCCATGAGTGCCTATGGCTCCTGACGGAGCCAAAGATACACACTTGGTGTAGGTTTGATCCTGTAATATCCCTTTAGTCCTTGAGCAGAAATAAATGTGCAGTGTTATCTGTATTCCAGTGAATAACTTGAAATCTTTTTGAAATACAATTCAAAGAACCGATTATTCCACAGGAATAAAGCCAACCAGTGCCACACAGCATGTATCCGATTAGAAACGGGCTGTTTTAAAGCCCAGGATACAGAATTGACCTGACTTTAATTCCAGAACCCAACCATTTAATTCCATAACCCGAAATATGTGCCAACCAACAGCATCAAACCTTTTTAAGATTCCTCTGATGACACTTGCTTCCCTTCTCATACTCCAGATGTCCAGCATACCCCCACAGCATACACATCCTCCGCCTGAGATTCTGTCTGGCCGTACTCATAACAGGCCACAGGCATCCCTCATGTTTACAGTACATTTCCATGTACTTTATCCTTTATAAAGCAGGCTGAGCACATAAATTTTTTCTCCCATCTAAGAGCTGCAGTGAATTCTCACCTTTCGTGTGTGTGTGTGTGTGTGTGTGTGTGTGTGTGTGTGTTTTCTTTAGATAACCCCTCTCAAGTGGGAAGTGTTGCTGTTACAATCAAAGTCTTAGATGTGAACGACAATGCTCCAGAGTTCCCCAGATTCTATGAAGCTTTTGTCTGTGAAAATGCCAAAGCAGGGCAGGTAAGGTGGTCTGGGAGCTGAGCATCTTGGTAAATCCCAAACACGGGAATAAGGGTCCAAAACAACCAAATCTGCATTCAAAGACATTTCCACTCCAGAAAGTACATTTACAAGAGTTCCCAACTTATGTTTACCAAGTTTCAACAGTTTATTTGTTAAGACAACTATTTGGACCCTATATTACATTTTATGATGCAAACAGGACTTCGATGGTGGCCTGATCGCAGAGTAACCTGTTAAATATCTACCCACTTTGAAGCCAAACTGAATCACACCAGTGTAAAAATGCCTGCACTGGGTCCAGGAGGATTAAGAAAAGCATCTCTTTTCCTGAGTGTAGTACCAATCACTAAAAATAAAAAACATATGAAAAGTTTATTTTCTATCTCTTTCCATCTTCCTTTCTTAACTTCTGGCAGGAAAATCTTGTTTAAGATATGCCTATCCTATTCCAGGAATATTTCTTTAACCTAGAATTACCCACCCTCTCTCAGTCCACAATTTAACCTGTCATTTCTTAGTTCTGTGCATTTCAGGAACATTTTGAGTGGAAAGTAATCTGAGGAAACACAGAGTTCCTCTTATCTAAAATAACACAACTATACTTCCATAATCTTCAGAGAAATATTTCTATGTTTTTTAAGGAATGCTTTTAAACTTAAGTGGATATTTTGCTGATCAATTCCAAATGATAAAACAGAGAAATATTCAGAAACCTATTTGGAGTAGCCAAGAACTAAGAATGTATTAGATATTGCCCATATAAATCGTCCTTCTGTATCCCCCATTCTGTTCCTGCCTTTAAAAGACACTTTCCTCGAACTATGTCCCAAAAGATTCACTACCAGTCCTGATGTACACTTGGTGGTCTTATGGGCTCTAGTGAGACAAATTGATGGGAATCACTTAAATATGAAGGTTGGGAATTTGAGAAGTACACATTGATAAGGCCAGAACTCTTGCTTTGGTAATTCGATCTCTAACTTAGCTTTGCCCTCATTCCTCTCACTCACCTCAAAAATACACCCTGCATCTTACTGCATAAAGTGATTGTGTCTGTAGGACCAACACTTACATTAGCTCTCTAAAGTACCGAAAGACTGACCCATCACATCTTTACCATTCTACTTAGTCAAAGCAAAAAGTGATTCCCATCACCCTAGTGAAAGGTATCTATCCTACAGCGGTTCTGATCCAATCTTATCTCATTTGATTCACGAAATTTGGTATGAAGGTCCATAGCACTCCTGTAATCTTTCAAGTCTATGATACTTCTGTGACTGCTAAATTTCTTTTCTAGAAAAATCTGAAATACTATGCAGCTAATAAAAATGAAAATGAAAGCTACAATACAAACAACCTGTGTTATTAAGGAAGTATAAAAGCTACATATATATATGCTTACAGTTTTATAAAATTATGTTTAAATGTGAACTCTGGTCAGGAGGAAGATGCAAAAATAGCAAAAATTCCTATGCTAAGACAGATGAATTTTGAGTGAGAGGGTTTTAGTATTTTAATGATTTTGCTACATATTATAATACAAAAACTTTATATAATGCATATATTATAGTTGTTTTGTTATAAAATATAAAAGTATCTTCTATATAAGAATAATTACAACCTATAATATAAAGAAGATTATAAGTAGTGCAGTAAAGTAAATTTCCTCTACCCTTAAAACGAAGTGCTTCTTTTCTTAAAGGGCCCTGGAAGAGGGTAACGTGTACTGGGACAGGCTGATAGCAACACCTCTCGTGTTTTTCACGCTAAATGTGCCTTCCATTTCTACGTACATCTCCAAAGGTCTATCATGCCTTGCTTTTAAGTGCAGTTTATCTGCATCTTTGGATTTGGAATCTGAGGCACAAATCAAGCATATTAATCAACTATAGCCCAAGATACTGAAAAACCTTACCCTTGGATTTAGGCTCAGGGAAATGTTTTTAAGATTTTCAAAAGCACATACTCAAACATCTGGTTTGTGAACAGTCAGGCCTTCTCGCATTCACTTGCCAAACAGTTGTCAGCTGCACATTCACCAAGTCTGCATACATGCTTTCTTCTTGGCCTCAGCAAACAGTCACAAAGGAAGCCCACAGAGAAGTCAGATGCATACTTGGTGACGGTAGAGAGCAAAAAGGAACCTCCTAAGCAGACTTGATGACAAGTGTGGAGAAATCTCATCTGCCAAGAGAACTAAGAGTGGGCTGTGGGTCTCCTGCACTGGACCCCACTAGGCAGCACTTACCCATTCTCTATAATGTCATAACCAATCAGCTCCATGCTTGGGCCCTACCACACTAAAATGTACTGTTCACAGATTAGGTATTTCAAAATGAGTTTTCCAACGATACAGTCACCTATTTATAGCATTCCACAAGTTTGTTACCTCCTTAAATAACATTTGCAAAGAAAAAAATTAAAAGAACAAGATTTGTCCCTAGACGGGTGTCAGGGGCAGAGAGACCCACGTGAGCAGTATGGATACAAGAGGATCTTCACTACTTCCCAGACCCCTCACTTTGTTGTTTAGAGGAGTTGCCCCTAATTTAAGATCTAACAGGCAGGTTTTCCTGCAAGCATATCCTCTGTTAAATTTCTAGAGTAAGGTACCAGCTAAGGAGGGACCCTGGAGCCCGTGGAAAGACAGGAAAGAAAAGAAAGCATGAGCAAAAGGGAAAGTCCAGCTATAAGAAAGACCTTTCAAGAGTTCATAGAGTTCTAGAACAAGGAATTTCGCAGGCTGAGATGGAATATAGCCAGGTCTTTACATACCACACCAATTACTGGAGATGAGTTACCCTAAAAGGGAATGGTAACCGTGGATAGCATGATTGTTGCAATGGAGACAATTCCTGAAGAGACTGATAGGTAAAGTCAAGAGCAACAAGCCCTTTATTGAAGGGGAAACTAAGTAACACAATGCCAGAGGTCCTTTGCTGGGGGCTTCCCGGACCTTTGGTGTATTGAGAGAGCAGCCTCAGCTCCTTTAATCACAGCCCACCTGGGCCCTCTTGTGGGCCTCTGATGTTCTCATTCGTACCTCAGTAGAAGCACAGCCAGCTTTTAACAACAGCAGTGGCAACTCTACAGAGCCAGGCCCAGGAGGGTACAAGTCACCTGTGCTATTAGTTGGCAGAGATGCAAACACGTGAGAAGACTGCCCGATCAGTACCTTTTCTGTATCCTCCCAATCCTCCAACCAACGATCCAACTGTCTGTATCACGCTGCTTTCTTTAGTAGCTTTTCCTCACAGTCTCCACAGCTTTCACAAAAACTCCCTTAAAGAGCATGGTAACGAAGGCAAAATTTGGCCAAAGAACTCAAAAGGAAGTTACCCCACCTCTCATTCTCCTCAACACCAGCCTTTGCTTCCGACTACAGTTTATTCCTACCCTTAGGAACTTTCTGCTAAGTAACTTTTACAGCTTCCCCCATCAGCAAAATGTTATTACATCATGCCCCTCTCTTCTCTCCATTACTTTAACACAGCCAGTGCTGATGGGTCAGCTTACTTCTCTCCTACACAGTAGTCATTCGTAAGCAGTTCTCAAAGCGGCAATACAATTCAGCCCTAAAGTAATCACTCAGTAATGTTAAATGGTTAGGGTAAGAGGCAGCAAATGTGGAGGATACGCAGGACCTTGTGACCCACAGACCTTTCACTTAGCCTTCTATCTATACAGCCTACAACAGAGTGGCTGCAGTGTAGGACTATGTCTAACACCTGAGGTATTTAGTAACATTTACCCTATGCCTATTAACACAGCCAAGCTAATTAAATCTGAAATTGTTTGACGGCATGCAGACTTGTCCATTTCATTAGTTACAACATGTCACAGCACCAAGGGGGCTGGACGGTGAGGAGGGAAAGTCTGGAATTCCACTGGGCCCTAAAGCTTTTCCCTTTGACTCTATTTCAACTAATGTCATGTTCTCCCTTCAGCTGATTCAGACGGTGAGCGCCGTGGACCAAGACGCCCCACACAATGGTCAACATTTCTACTACAGTTTGGCTCCTGAGGCTGCCAACAACCCCAACTTCACTGTAAGGGACAACCAAGGTAATCAGGCAGACGGGGGCTGGCTGCGGCGCTTTTCTACCACTTTAGGCTAGATGCTTTCGGTATCTGCACCATGCCGTGTCAAAATCGCCCACCCTTTAATGGCTGAGGGGGCATCAGTGGTAATTTGCAGCTCTTTTTTTTTTAAGTTTTGTTTCAGAACATCAAAGACTAAGAGCGCCCTCTGCTGCTCAAACTTTAAGTCGTCATTCAGTCGACAAATGTTCATACGGCTGTTCTCGGGCAGGCACTGCTCAAAGGCACAGTTATGTCATGATGGGAATCATCAGGTGGTATACAGTGACCATAGGAAGAAAAAAACATTTCTAATTAAAGGTCAAAGGAGGAAACAGAGAAGAGCTCTCAGAACAAAAGGCCAAAGGCTAAATAACAGACCTAGCAAAAGAAAAGACACAGAGACACAAGTAGCACTCTTGGCACTGAAACAACCTTAGAAATACACACCTACTGCACAGCGTGTCCCCCACTACGTCTCTGCTGGAACTGGGATGTCACCCTTCTTTTCCAGCTAACATTCAGCTCAGTGAAGGGCCAAGCTGATGGTGCACACTCTTCTTTGGGAATAGATAGGAAAAAGAGGAACTGTATTCTCTAGCCAGTAATCTGCTTCAAATAGATGTCAGAGCAATTGAAAAAATAATTCAAACATGTCAAAGGATCTGCATTTTTGGTTAACTCTGGTACAAAATAATGATCTGACCTTGGGAGGTCATCATCTCTCTGGGCTGCAACTACCTCATTTTTCTTTCCAATTCAAAAACATTAATTGTGATTTTGTGACAATCTAAACAAAGAGTAGCAAAAACTCATGATAAAAATTAAAGTACTAATTCAATCATATAGATTCTTCTGTTTTAAAACTTGACACGCTAGTCTGTTTTATTCTAAATAGAAAGTGTTCTTCAGTCTTCTGCACAGTATCACAAAATCAATTTGATAATTCTCGAAGAAATGACAATATGATTCGTAACAACAAAAATACAACAAATAAATGTGCTGACAGTTTTACTGGGTCAGATTTTGAACTGTTCTCTTATCTTCTTCCTAAAGAAATGCTTCCTGGAAAAAAAAAAAAGGTTTCAATGTCTTCAGGGTTGATTTTACAAAGAAAACTTTGGGATGGAAGTGATAACACATTACATTTTCTTCAAATTTTCAGCTAAGTGTCATTCTATTTCTTCACTCTTGTACTGGTCAGAATCAATACAGAAGTAATATGCAGAAAAGTGAGACAAATTTCTTAAAAATGACTTTGGGTACCAATTCACTGAATCAACATCTCACTAAGACAAGTCACAGGAGGAAGACAACAAAAAGATATGACTCATCAGGTGGAAGATTTTCCAAAATAGAAGTCAGCACACCTTCAACAGAAAGCATGAACTTCTAATCACCTTGTGACAGTTTATCCCATCAGTATCCTTTATTTAAGCTTATTAAAAACTGACCAACATCTAATATGGCCCCAAGTTCCCATTCCTGAAACATAAACATAAGACTTTAAGAAATTTACGAATACCTCTCATTCTCACTGTCCCATCTGACAGATATGGAAAGTAACTAAATGACCCAAAACAGAAAGTAAGCATTAATATTGGGCTTACATTTTGGATCCTTCTGTAGCCCCGCACAAATGTGTTTTGTGTCATCTCGCCTTTGAAACAAAGTTCTTTTCAAACGGATTACTAAAACCCTAATTATCACACTCAGCAAACAATTTCCAAATGTTTGCCCTTCCCAGGTGAAGCTCTGATTTTTTCCTTTACTCTTAAGTAAATCTTGGATCAAGAAACATGTAACGATTAGTAAGCAGAATATACTACTTTCATGAAATTCAAGCTCTAGTCAGTCTTAAAATCCTTATAACTGACCTAGCATAGATGAAGGAAGGAAGGAAGGAAGGAAGGAAGGAAGGAAGGAAGGAAGGAAGGAAAACTGTTATAGAAAAAACCTGATTTCTGAAAAAAATGCAAGGCAGAATTAATAATATCCACTATTGTCTGGGAGACACAGGTAGGTAAATGGGTTTTGTGAGAACTGGATATGTGAATGTATCCTAATCAT
>PVKB01002341.1:227890-293434 GCA_004027205.1 Ctenodactylus gundi
AAAAAAAAAAAAAAAAAAAAAAAAAAACAGCCCACTGTAAGACTGTGCAACCTAAGAGACTAACTTACCATACATAGCTTAGCATCCAAGGCTACACTCTCCAGCTCACATATTTTTCCAGCTAGCACAGCAACTCAAGAGAGCACAGAAAATTACACAACAGCTCTTATGTGCTTCTGCCAGGAAGTGAGATGAATCACTTCTGCTCTTTTTTTTCATCAACTCAAGCAAATTGTATGCACATGCCCAAATAACTCAAGAGAGCAGGAAAGTGTCATCTTTTACCATAAGTATGTCAAAGAAGAGAAGAACCAGAAATATTGATGGTTACTAATAATGTCTACATTGGTTAGGCTCCCAAAATTCTTTATGAAAATTCTAGGTCCCATTCTGTGACATAAGAAATATATCCAGGGAATCTGTGTTAATGATAATAGCTTTGAGAGTCTCTTGTATTCTTACACATCTCTTAAACTATTCCTCTGCTGATACCATCTGGGCTTCATTTTAGAATTCAAAGCCACTACGCAAAACTGAAAAATACAGATTTAAAAAATAAAAAAATTCCAACACATTGCATTAGGCAAATGTAAGCATACACATGCACGCGTACACACACACACACACACACACACACACACACACACACAAACACAAACACAGATGCACACATAGGCACATCAACTTTGTGAAAACAGATCTAAAACAGCTAAGGAAGAATAAGTTTTAGTGCTCTGTTACATGGAAGAGTGCTTACAGTCAGTAATATGGTATAATTCAAAACAGCTAGAAGAGAGGATTTGAATGTTTTCATCACAAAGAAATAGTAAGTTTCTGAGATGATGGCTAAACAGTCTGATTCGATCACTGCAAAATAAATACATGAAGTGAAACATCACATGGTACAACATGAAGACGTACATTCTCAATTGGAAAAAAATTTAAACTAAAGGAAAAATAACCAATAATGTTGGTCAGGAATAAAATTTACCATGTTCAATTGCCTAAACTCAATACTACCAAGCCAAGAGAAATAATAGGGCTAGTCACATGATGACAAAATGACAAGTGTAGGCTACTGCCAAATGAGCAGGTTCTTCAGGAAGCCGGTAACTGCAGTTCAGAGGCCGCACAAAGGAAAAGAGCAAACGACGAGAATTTAGCCAAAGGGGCAAAAGTAAGCAATGTGTCGCAGCCATGTGGGCCCCTTCTTCAGCTTTCTTTTCCTAGAGGCACAAAGCAGCACCCAGGTCTGGGCATGCTGCTGAGCAGGAAGAAACGGGGACCAAAGTTGCCTTCTGTCAAGATTTCCCAGAGACATTTCTGTTAGATCTGAAGGCTGTTTGCCCTGGGCACTTGATGTCGCACAGGGTCAGACAGAATCTCAAAAAAGGGTTTATCTCCCAGGCCACAGGGTTTTGCCTTAAAGTAAAGGGGGAAAAAATTGTCATTTCTAAACCCAAATGCTGATCCAGCCAATCTGTCATGGCTATAGGTCACACAGAACGCCAACTCTCCTCTCCTTACTATTCTGTCCTTGCCCCTTTGATATTCCCAATCAAAATTTTAATTCACTTGTTGGCTCTTCAATTGTATTCTCTCTCTCTCTCTCTCTCTCTCTCTCTCTCTCTCTCTCTCTCTCTCTCTCTCTCTCTTCCAATCCTGGAAACCCTTGCTTCTTCAGATAACACCGCCAGGATTCTCACCAGGAGGTCTGGCTTCCGGCAGCAAGAACAGAGCATCTTTTACCTGCCCATCCTGATAGCAGACAGCGGGGAGCCGGTGCTGAGCAGCACAGGCACACTGACCATCCAGGTGTGTAGCTGTGATGACAATGGCCATGTCACATCCTGCAGCCCCGAGGCCTACATGCTACCAGTCAGCTTGAGCCGGGGTGCCCTCATCGCCATCCTGGCCTGCATCTTTGTCCTCTTAGGTGAGTAGGTAGCTCCTCTTCATTCGGTGAGGTCCTATTATGAGAACAGCTACCACCCTCCCAAAGCCACACAGAGCCAGTCTTTCACACAACGCTTACTGAAAAGGTAGTGTAGCATAACTTGGGAAGACATTAAAGACAGTCTTTTTCCCTCAAGGCCTTTTTGGCAAGATTAAGGCCCATTCATTTCCCAAACAGCCACAGTAGGCCACAATACCAGCCAGGTGCTGGATTTATTAACACAAGACATATCCTGGACTTCAGAGTTTACTTCACAATGAAGTAACTTCACTTTGACAGCATAGTACCAAAATTAGTTTTGGAGAGGACAGGATAATCACCTCTTCTAACTCCTTTATATGAAATAAATAGAAGCTAAAGCTCAAAGAGGTTTAAAGTGACAGACAGGCCAAAGCCAAATGTCAGAGGCAGATCCAGGACTAAAACGTGGGCAGTGACACACACTGGACACTCTGCCCCTTTCCTAAATACACGTGTGCAGATTCTGGAGGAGGTTTTACAGTGAAGGAAAGAGGTACAGGGTATGTGTCCTGAGGGAACAGGGGAACAGATAAAGGATGTAAAGGATGGGTGCCATTTCAACTATAGTGGTCAGTCAAGTCTGCACAGTAAAGGAGAACTCTGAGCAGAAATCTGAGGTAAGTGGCTATATGAACCACATGGACAGCTGCAGAAGAAGCTGGCTTGAGGACATTAGTGCCTCTCTTGGGCACAGTGGCCACTTAACAAAGAGCAATGACTAAACAGTCATTTTGCTTCTGCTAGTGAAATAAAAAAGGTGACAAAAAACTAGTGAGATAGCACTCCTCGGGTAGATGATCCTCCCTTCCTCCTCTCTAGTCTTTCTGCAAGGCAGCCACCCATCTCCCTTTACGTACGGTCATCTCTGTGATGGCTTTCTAATTCTACACTCAAAAGACAAACCCTTAAATCACCTCTTAGATCAAAGAAAATATATGTATATACATATGTCTACACACACACACACACACACACACACACACACACACACACCGCTTATGACTGAATTAGGTCACAGTACACATACCGTGCTTAGATAAAAGCAAACAGAATAGTAATACTCAATGTAAAAGAAATCCTAAATTTCTATGAGGGGAAAAAAAAAACATTGAATTTAAATATATTTGCAGCCATCCATAGATCTTGACTTCTAGTTTACCTGAACACCAAGAGACTTAGACAAAAGAAAGAAAGTCTTCACTGTATGTACAAAATGTCATCATCTGGGTACATTTCTAGGTCAGCCCGGGGAACAGGCTTCTCAAAATACACTTTAAAGTACTGCACGTACTTTAATTTTGTTGTAGTAGTTTAGCCTTACGTGAGAAAGAAGCAGCATAAATAAGTAGCCTTTTGTTGTTGTTGCTGTTTTATTTAAAGCGAGAAGCGGTTTATTGAGAAAGTAAAACTCTCAAGGAGAGTTCAAGAGGGGTCTCAAGTGAAGGCCCCTAGAGAGGGAAGGACCTGAGCCCATTATAAAGCTTTTGGGGTTGGTAGTTTCAAGCAGCCTCCTGTAGTGGGGGATGTAGGACAATGTAAGCCCACTAATTACCTTAGGGCATCTACAAGAAACCGGGGAAGGATGAGCTGCCTGTCTTAGCTCCTTCGTTATGGTTCCTGGGGAACTGGAGTCTTAACTGGGGTCTTGACTCCACCTTGATTCCACTTCTCTCCCATGGCCACTGGAACGCCCTGTCTTAGTCCTGCCTATCTGTCCTAACCTATGCTCATTTAGCCTCAGTACCGACTCAATATCACTGGGACAGGGAGGGACAGTAGGTAATTCCTCCCTCAGTAACAAGTTGCCTTTCTAAGTCCTGGAATCCTGCATACAATTCCTTTAATGTCCATAAGGTGGCACTAGGAGTCCTTCAGTGCAGAACAGGACAATCTCTGTAAGGATTCAAGGAACTGGCTCCTGGGAGATATTTGCAGACTAGCTGTTCTTACCTTTATTTTTGAAAAATGTAAATTCACCCTGGCCCACAAACGGCCATCATTAGAGACAGACTGATTTAAAGAGATTGCTAGCTCAAAAAAGCTTTTGAGTTAAAAGTGGTGTATAAGGCATAATGTATGTCGTCCTTCTCAAACCTGTTTCATCTTTTCTTTTGAAGTGTACGGAGTAAGTAAACAGTTTTCAGGAAGTAAGTTAAGCAGGGGTGTCATAAAAACCTCAGTTTTACGCATTAGTACCTATAAGAATACACACCCTATATTAAATAGACTTCCTAAAACTAAGATTTTAACTGCAAAATACTATATCTTGTTAATAATTAAATATATTAACTTTGACGTTTCTGATTTTGCAGGGTTTTTCATGTTTTGAATATGTATCCAGCTCTGAAAAAAATCTCATAACTCCTACACACTGCCTACAATACTTAAGAAATCAATATCCCTAGAACTGATTCTGTCACACAATTAGAGAAGCCTTGTCGTTGAACAGAATCATTTTTCCGAAGCCTAATTTAAGATCATAATGTAATGTATTTAAATTAGATTGCCTAAAAATAAGACACATAGCAATTTTTTTTGAAGAGACAGACCAGTTCTATAAACCGCCTAATTCTCTGTTACTATCAACATTCCCTCTGGACTCAACGAATGAGTCTTCCCACATTATCCAGCTGGCCTCAAACTCCTGAACTTAAGTGATTCTCCTACCTTGGCCTACTTGGTAGCTAGAACTATAAACGTGTTCCATAAAGCAGAGTCACTCAAAGATTTTTCTGTTTCTAGTATCGCCTAAAATACCACAATTACTACTCTAAAGTCACCTGTGTGTCCATTACCAACCCACGGGGCAGAATTTATTGATCTCACTTCAATCCTACACTGGTAACATCTGTGATTGTATGGCAACCCAAATCATTTGCATATTTAATCTCTTTATTTTTCAATTATATGAGAAGAAACAACATCAAAATCAATGGTCCTCCCCCATTCCTCAGCACAGACCCTGGAAAGTATTTGGTTTTAGTAATTTACTGAATCTCACAAATACAGCGTATTCACTTAGAATCCCATTTTTACTTTCTGTCTTCAGTGCAACTTACACTCCAGCCTTTGCTGCTCGGTTCAAGGCCCAAATTCCTTACAGTCCTACTAGTCTCTTTCCCTAAAATTCCACAGGTATACTCATGCCTCATATTTTTATACACAGAGAACATATACGAGTATATAATTATTTTCTATCCCTGCATTTTGTCACTCAAGCTATTCACAAAAGTATTATATATTAACACTACTAATTTCAATTTTTAAAAAAGATTCAACTTACATTGAAATACTTTTAAAATTCCTGTTAAGTATCATTAGGCTGTATTCTATTATTCCATATATGACTCTACTGAATTGTTTTCCCTTGAATAAAGTGGGGTCTTACTTTGCAGTGCTGTCAAACTGTCACTGCTCACCAGCTATAACAAAGCAAACCAGAAAAAAAAAATCAATAGCAGCTCTACAGCTAAAACCCCACATACTTCCTGGAAAACATTTTCAGTCACAGAGATAAACAGCTAAACAGGATTATCTCTATTTCTCCTTTAAGCCCCAGGAACATATTCTGGAAAACGTGTTTGTTGGAATAAAAATTTATCCAAGCCTGCAAGAGTACATCTAAGAATGTGGAATGATGAATTACATAAAATGTCACTGTTCATTCCCTTCTTTACATTAAAGCTACTGGATCCAGAAGGCCACAATCACCTAATAAAATACTTTTAATCTGCAGTTAATGAACCACAGGGGTCATTTATTAGCTTATTTTTTGGATGATATAAAGAAGACAATAACTTTAGCTTATCTTTAATTTATATGTTTGTACACATATTCACTAATATATTACATTTACAGTAGGGTCTTAAGATGCTAATGTAGGAAAGTAGAATTCCACCTAGATAATAAGATTTTCACATTATAATTTTTAAAATGTGTATTCATCATTTTATAAACGGAATATATGATCTAATTCTTAGCACATCTTTCTTCCTCCAGGGCAGGTCACCATCTTCTGTGCTTTCTTAGTACAATTTCACATTGGCTGATCGAGTGAACACATTTACACACACACATACACTATTTGAAAGCAAAAAGTTTGGTAAAGACAGTGTCCTGGTTACTTTTTCATTGCTGCGACAGAATACCTTACATGCACAAATTAGGGAAGGAAAAGTTTATTTTAGCTCACAATTTCAGAAGGTCCATTCATTCATGAGCAGCAAACAACAGTGGAAGCACTTGGGGGGTAAAGGGAGCTTCTCATGGCACTGCCAAGAGAAAGCCAAGTGAGGGAGGAAGAATGGAATTGGCATATACTTTTCCAGGGCTTGCCCCAGTGATCTGCTTCCTCCAAGTCGAACCTCGGCGTTTCACCCCTTCCAGAGTAAGCCCCAGGCACACCTCCTATCCGGCCAGGCCCCAAGTCCCAACAACCCACGGATCCACAGGTATCCCACCACATCCAAACACATGATATTTCAGAACCAAACCACAACAAGAGTTGATCTACAACTTAATTAGTTGTACCCAAAAAAAGGAACACAGAGACGTCATGTTAGCACAAAAGTTCTCAACGCAACATGGCAAAACCAGAACAAGGGCGACTTAAATTAGTTAACTCCCTTAAGTTTAAAGTACCCAAACGCCATCTGTGACCCCACCTCCTCTCTTACCTGTTCAACGAAGAGCATTCCCGGCGAGGCGCCCAGGGCCGGTCTCACCCATGTCCTCTGTTCCCGCCAGTGCTGGTGCTGCTCATATTGTCCATGAGGAGACACCGCAAACAGCCGTACATCATCGACGACGAGGAAAACATCCACGAGAACATCGTCCGCTACGACGACGAGGGCGGCGGCGAGGAGGACACCGAGGCCTTCGACATAGCGGCCATGTGGAACCCGCGGGAGGCGCAGGCGGGCGCGGCGCCCAAGACGCGGCAGGACATGCTGCCCGAGATCGAGAGCCTGTCCCGCTACGTGCCACAGACGTGCGCCGTGAGCAGCAGCGTCCACAGCTACGTGCTGGCCAAGCTCTACGAGGCCGACATGGACCTGTGGGCGCCCCCTTTTGACTCCCTCCAAACGTACATGTTTGAGGGGGACGGCTCCGTGGCCGGGTCCCTGAGCTCGCTGCAGTCGGCCACCTCGGACTCAGAGCAGAGCTTCGACTTCCTGACGGACTGGGGGCCTCGCTTCCGGAAGCTGGCGGAGCTGTACGGGGCGTCGGAGGGGCCCGCGCCCCTGTGGTGACGGAAGCCGGGAGGCAGACGCGGGTCCAAATCCAGAGCATCCGGAGGATACCTCGCGGACGAGGTGGCGCAGATCGCAGGAGCAGGACTGTGCTGGATGGAGAGTGAGAATGGGGGCCAGCGGGGCGAACGGGCTCTCTCTGGATCAGCTTTACTTGGTTACATTGAGTTAAATGATCAAAAGGAAGCCCAGGAAGAGGAAGGCAAATCCCCACAGTTACCTTTTCTTCATCTTCTAACTTTCTTGACATTTCTATCAAAGGGTTGGAGTCCAAGGTGTTAATCCGAGATGGTTTGGGTTTGGGTTTTTTCTCTTCACCAAGGCCTTTCTCACGACAAAAAGTGGGTGGGGGAGAGGGCTCTGGTCTTGTGCAGAGATGGCCAGTGAGCAGAGGTAGAGTTCTGTTCTTTTATATCTGAATTTTTAAATATTGTTTTATTCTCCATTAAAGAGTGTTATTGGATCATCGAACTGCAGAAAACAACCCACAAAAAAGAACACTGAAATTAACCTACCATTTCTGGGACGGATGGAATTTCTTTTAACTTTTGGGACAAGGTTAAGACTGAATCAACCTCGCATGAGGGTTGGGGGAGGGTAGGAGAAGGAAGAGGTATTGACTTTATGCTCTCAAGTTTAATAGCTGAACCAAGAGTTGTTACCTTTACAGATAATCCAGTTAGAGTGTTTCTGTTCTCGGAGCTCCTTTAGCCCCTGCAAAAGTGTTCAGAGTGAAACCAGAAAATCTGCCTCTTTTGCACTGTAGATATCTCTTCCATGTGCCAAATGTGGAGATTAGATGCTACAAATGAAAGCCAAATAAAAAGAAGTATTTGTTAAAAGCATGGGTTAGAGGGCTTTCCTAATCTGTGTGAGGTCAATCCAAGGGATGTTTACATACTGTAGATAACCTACTTGAACAAAAATCAGTATTATAGAAAATAAATGGATGTAAGAAAATTACATGTATAAGTTTTGTATATTTGTTAATAATTTTGGTAATAAATATGATGTACTGCATCTCAGTACCTTAGCACTTCTTTTAATAAAAGTTAAATAGAAGGGAAAGTCTATTGCAAATTTGTTTAATTGCTGAGCAGGTGGAAGGTGACTTTATGATCTTGATTTAGCCTTTGATTCCTGAGACTAGGACCTTTTCATAATCAGAACTAATGGCAAGGAAATCTGAGGTTGAGCATTCTATTTCAGTAATTCACCTGGCGAATGGTGTACTTCAAAGTACTAAGCTTTTAATGAATATTAATTCTATCTCTGAAGATAGCAAAAGGCTGATTTCAATAATATGGATGATATAATGATGAATTTATCTCACCATAAGTTATTACACATAACCACCAAGGAGGTGGGCTACTGTGCTACTTTCATCTCTGTTTTAATTCCAAATCAGATTTGAGCTCATTCATTCTAGATAAGCTCACAGAAGATTATAACCATATTTTATTCATCTCTGTTTGCACTAGAGTAGTTAATGGTCCTTTTACATAGAGTAGATGCTCAAGAAGTACTTATTGGGTATATGGTAGATGTGTTCTCTTTCTTTGACATTCTGTTAGTAAAGGATATTTTCCATTATTCTCACAATTGAGGATATAGTAAGAACCAAATAGTTTTCTGAGAAATTTGTTTATAGTAGTGTTTCTCATATTTTAATGGGTATCGGAATCAACTGGAGGCCCTAGGAAGCTACCTCAACCCCAGAATTTCTGCTTTGGTAGACCTAGTACAGTTTATCTTTCTAACAACTTTTCAGATAATGCTGATGTGCTGCTGGCCCAAAAATCACTGTTTGAGAATACCTAGTACACAGTCGCTCTCTCTTAAACATACAAAAGTTAGATTATCAACTCATTTAAGACCTACCCTGTCAGTAAAGTACAGTTGTGAGTTGTGAATGTCTTTTAGTAAAATAGGACAATTTACTTGAAATGCAAAAAAGAAAAAAAGATGTTGCGGAAAGGAAAGGTATGAATGGCAGATGAGGTCTGGGAGCCAGTGGAATGTGGTTTAGTATATATTATATACATAATACAATAACAGCCAAGCAGATTCTCATCTTTGCCTTTCTGCACACTAGCCTTTTTCTCCCATGAAAACACAGACAGCTCTCATCTCTCCTCCATGGGATAGGATGCAATGTAAAAATAAATCAGTTTAACAAAGCAAAAGAACAAAACAAGAACTTGAGCTCAAACTAGACTCTCCCACATTCTAATTACATGAAAATGGCAAAGTAACCTCTATATTCTTTCTACTGGGAACTCAGGATAATTTTGAGGCTATTTCACTTTATGTTTCATGCCTCACAACCGGGAACAGCTGTTATCCTAACCGCAGGGTGTCATGCCCACATCTTGCAAATATGGTCCCCATGATCCAGGGCATGAAGTCATTAACCAGAATTTCCTGGCTCTTCTGGTCCCTGAGAGGATGTTTACTAGTGCAATACTGGCAATGTAAAAGAAGCACAACATAGGGGATGCACTTCGGTTCATCCTATAAACTAAACAAGTCTCCTCTCCTCTGTCTCTCTGCTACTACAGTTTACCACAAATTCTGTGAAAGAGAAGCAGGGAGGGAAGGAAGCAGTGAAAGAAGGGGGAGAGAGAAATAAACACATAATGTGCTCAAGTTAGACCAGAGACTACAATATTAGTTCACTAATTCTTTGTTAACAGGCAAATCAGGTCGTCTTATAGTTGACATGTCAAAGGGAAACAGGGACATCTGTAGAAATCAATTGGTTTCTTAGACTCAGTATGACAATGCAATTCTGAATGAGAACGTAAGCAAAGACAAGAATATGGAAGGGCTCAAGCAAGAAAGAAGCTATCCTGAAAACAATTCAGACAAGTGAACAGCAGTGCAGCCACATTGATTAAAGTCTGTCATTAGTTCACTAAAGTTAAAATAATTTTAAGATTTTATTATTTGTATCTGAGGATTTGGGAAGCATCTACTTGATTCTTACGGATCAAGGTTCTGCTTCTACAACGCTAACTCAAACACAGTTTTCTTTAAATTTTCTTCCTGGGATAAGATGTTGGCAAATCCTATTCCATTTCCTTTTATTTTTCATTATTTCTTGTTTTTTTTTAAGATAAACAGATGGGAAAATGAGGGCTATTCTTTCACCCCAGAACTTTAGCTACTATGGCCACCTTCCAGATACCTGTCATACCAAAGATTCTATTTTATATCCCAGAAAGACTCAGACCACTTTCCTGGAGTATCAGAACAATTGCAGTATGAAAAAGTAGTACAACTAACTGCAAAATCTTTTCTAATTTTTCAAAAGGGCTGGGTCTTCATTTTTCTTTTTTCTTTTTCTTTCTATTTCTTTTCTTATCAGCTATTTCAGTTATCATGGTTGCATTTAAAAAAAAAAAAAAAACCTGTGCTCAAAGACTCAGCAGGCCAGGAATTTAGAAAGCAACCAAGAACATTTTATCTCTGTCTATAATGCCGATGTCATCAGCAGGAGAGATCCAAAAGTTAAGGATAATTTGAGGAGGAGGACTCAACTCATCCAAAAAAAAATGTTCATCTGTATGACTGGTGGTTGATGGTGGCATCAACTGGGGCTGGATGGCTGCATGAACAACTCACAGAACAGTGACTTCATTGTAAAGGGGAATGTCACAAAACCAAGGAGAAGCTGAATCACCTTTTACAACTTCATAAGTCACATAGTATTACTTTTACGGAAGTATCCTAGATGTCTTTTTGGTTGCTAGGACACAATACCCAACAACTACCACTGAAGGAAGAAAAGATTTTTTTATAGTTTTCAACAAGTCTCTGTCCATTCATAATTGGCTAGTAATGGCAGAAGGGTCTGGCAGAGGGCCGAGATGGAGAAAAGCTGTTCATCCCATGGAGTGCAGGAAGTAGAGTACACGAAAAAGGATGGAGCTAGCAGGTCATGTCCCAATGATCTGCTCTTTCCAACAAACCCATCTCTTAACAGCACTGGAAACCAATGGATTAATGACAAGAATGAATCACTTTCCAAACATGAGGCTTTTGGGGAACATTACAGATCCAAACTGCAACATTGAGATACAATCCTTCCTGTATTGAAGAAGAGGGAATATGGACTCTCCAGCTCTTGCTGGGAAGTGTCAGAGCTACATCACAAGAAGAAATAATGTGCCCGTTGTTGGAAAATAGTCTGCCACATCATCTTTCCCTTCTTTCTCTTCCCCCTACTCAAAGAATCACTTTGGTTCTATTTATCATTCCCTTCCTCTCTTCTACTCCCTCTCCTCTTTGTAGAATACATTACTGTATTGATACATCACTCCCCTCCAAAATGCGGCCTCATTCCTACCTCATGGTGTTTTCAGGAGTAAGTGAATATTTAATGAAAACACCTAGCAAAATATCTAAGATAAAAAAGTCATACTTTTTTTGAATTGGCTTTCAATGAACTGCACGTATTTAAAGTACACAATTTGATAAACTTTAATGTGAGAATTTACACACACATGTAACCATCACTATAATCATGGTAGCAAGTATATGTATCTGTCACCACCAAAACTTTTCTCATGCATGGCTGTAACACCTGCTCCTCCCCCATTCTACCCCTGGTCAATCCCAAACAAATACTGATCTGCTTTCTGTCATCATAGTTTAGCTTATATCTTCTAGACTTTCATATAAATGGAATCATGATATGTACCTCTTTCCTTGATCTGACATCTTTCATAAAACAATAATTATTCTGAGATTCATCAATGTTACTGTATTCAAAGTTCTTCTGTGTTGTTGCTGAATACTATTCCATTGTATATATGCACTGCCTATAGTGATAGACCTTTGAATTGTTTGCAGTTTGGGGCCATTATAATTAAAGCTACTATGGATATATATGTATAACTCTTTATATGGACATATGTGTCCTCTTATTGTAATGGACTGAAGTATATGGTAAGTATGTGCTTTAACAACAAAACTACTGCAAATGTTTTTCCAAGGAGGTTTTATCATTTTACATTCCCACTAAAAATTCTTAGGAGTCTCTTGACCCCATCCTCACCGACATTTGGTGTAGTCAGTTGTTTTCATTCCAGCCAATATAAAAGTAGGACTGCAGTATCTCAGTTTTCACTCACAATATCCGAATGACTGATAATGTTGAGCATCTCTATATGTGCTTATGTGTCATTTATATATCTTTATAGGTGATTTATAAGGGATATTTTATTCATTTCCCCCATTGTATTAATATATATGTGCAACACATACATAATGTTTACATTAAACTTGAGTATTTTGCGCACATATATATTGTGTCAAAATTATAGTTCCTTTCTCTCCCCCTTTTGGACCCTCCCACAACTTCCCCCTCCTCCCTAATTCTTACTATCACCCCCATTTATTTTTTTACATATCATATTCCTCTCTCCTTCACACTCTCTCACTCCCCCTTTCCCTTTCTCTCTCTAAAAAGTTCATCTTCTTACTTTCTTCCATGTCTCTTACTTTTTTATGATTTGGTTTTGTCATATAATATTCAACTACCTGGGTCTGATTCATTTCACTGAGCATCATGAGCTCAATGTGCATCCATTTTCCTAAAAATGATTTAAATGTGTCATTGTTAATGGCAAAGCGAGACTCCATTGGATATATATACAACATCTTCTTTATCCAGTCATATGTGCTTGGGCATATTGGCTTCTTCCAAGATTTGGCTAGTATCAGTTGTGCTGCTATACAAAACACATTGAGGTTATCATCACATCTATCAGATTTCTTAAGCTGAACAAATATCAAAGACCAAATAAACTAATCGCTACATTAAATGAAGTTAAGTCTGTATCACAAAAAGTATATCACACGCAAAGCAATAGATGTAATGGCATGCTTAGTTATTTCAAAAGTTTTTGAGAGTTCTTTTTCCAAAGAGCAGTAGGAAGAAATGAGTAAGGTCATTATTACAAATTTAGTTACAGAGCATGAAATTGAGACATGAAATTCAAGAGTCACAGGTTGAACAAATAGCCAGCTGAGTTCTTAGCCAATGGACCAAGGGTATGTGATATTTCATCTTTTCACTCTGTGAAAGCTTTGGGGGAATTCCCCCAGAACCACGTATTTAACAACTTTTACTCTTTTTAGAACTAATAATACCCTAAATCAAAACCACTGCCTGCTGCCACGCCACTCCCAGTTGAATATCTATATACATCACATACATCAAAAAGTTTCACATAATGATTATGTTTTGCAAACTAACACATTAATGAAAATAATAATTATGGGGAAAGTTTCGTGGATTTTATGAGAAAGCTGGTACTGTTTTAATGGGATACCAATCAAATATTTAATGTTTATTTTTTGTTGCACTTTCCCTTTAAATGTTTTTGTTTTTCCTTCATGTTCTTTGGTGCTGCTGCTTATCTCTCTGACTCAAAGATTCTTTCAAGCATTTTTTCATAATGTTGCCTAGTGATTGCAAATTTCTTTTGAGGTTCTTGGCCATGAAAAAATTTTACTTCCCTTCCCATTTTCAGTGATAATTTTGTTGGATACAACTACCTGGGTTGACATTTGGTGTCTTTTAATGCTTGAAAGATTATGTTCCGGGCTGTCCTGCCCTTTAAATTTTGAATTGAGAAATATGCAGTAATTCAAATGGGTTTGTGTTGGTAGAATAATGTTTGTTTTTCTCTTGCTGCTTTTAATATTCTCTCTTCATGTTGTATTTCTGGGGTATTGATTGTGATGAGCTGTGGTGAGTCTTGTGGTGAGGTTATTTGGCATTTTATAAGTTTCTTATACCTGAAAATAATTTATTTTCCTAGATTTGGAAAATGTTCTTGTATGATTTCAGTGAGTGAATTCATTATACGTTCAGTGATGTGTCCTGCTCTTTCTTCCACACCTATAATTCTGAGATTGGTTCTCTTTGAACCATCATCTGTTGTTTCCAGCCTCTTTACTCATTTCTTACTTTGGGGTTGTGCCTAATTATAGCATTTGTTTCCTCAGCCTTGTGTCTGAGGTCTGAAATCCTAGCTAGATTTCTTTTCAAAATTTTAACTTTTCTATCAAAATGTTCCTTCATATCTTGCATTTCCTTATTTACTTCAGCCAACTTTTTATCAGTGGCTTCTATATGCTCCGCAAGTAAGGTACATGGGATTATATTAATTTACTTGTTATTGTTTAAGCTTGTCTTGTGGCCTAGAATGTGGTCTATTTTGGAGAATGTTCCATGGGCAGCTGAGAAAAATGTATATTTTGTTGTTTCTGGATACGCATATTTTGTTATGTCTGTCAGATTTATTTCTTCTAGGATGCAGTTTATATCTTTGTTGACAATTTTGTCTAGTGGATCTGTCTTCTGGGGTGAGAAAAGTGCTAAAGTCCCCCACTATTACAGAGTTGATGTTTATCTGTTTTTTGAAGTCCAGTAGCTTTTGTTTTATGTAGGTGGGTGCGCCATTGTTTGGGGCATAAATGCTTGTGATTGTCAGTTCCTCTTGCTGGATTTGTTCCCTTTACACAAATGAAGTGACCGCCTTTATCTTTTTAGACCAGTTTTGTCGTAAAGATTACTTTGTCAGCAAATAGTGTCACTATCCCTGCTTTCCCCCCTCCCCCCCCCAGTTGAGTGGAATATAGAAGTCCAGCCTTTTGAGTCTATGTTTATCATCATGTTTGAAATGTGTTTCTTGCAAGCAACATATGGTTGGATGCGTTGAGGCCATTAACATTTAGGGTGATAATTGATATGTGTGTCTTAGTTCCTGACAATTTTGTCACTGTGTGAATATTCAATTCTTTTGTTTACTTATTTTTCACATGTTCTCTCTATTAATGATAAACCTGCCATTGTGGTCTTTGTGGTTGTTCCTTGTTTCCCTATCCAACAGACCTTTGAGAATTTTTTTTGTAGTTCTGGCTTGGTTGTCATAAATTTCTTCAAGATTTCTTTGTCAGGGGATGAAAGGAGAAGGAAGGGAAGGTAAAAAAGAGAGAATAAAAATAGACAAAGAAGGTCATAGAAAAAGTTTACCAAAAGGAAAGGTTGAGGGAAAAAAAGAAAAAAGAAATGGTGGGAAGGAAAGGAAAGGAAAGGAAAGGAAAGGAAAGGAAAGGAAAGGAAAGGAAAGGAAAGGAAAGGGAAGGAAACTCATCAGTTGCAGGAGATGGAAGGAGCTAAACCCAAGAAGAAAAACAAGTCATAAACCAAAATGCAACATCACAACCTCCACAGCAGATGATGGCAGCAGGCAGCGAGACCTGGGCTGAGACCCCAGTGAGTGAAGGCAGCCTGTGGGAACGAAGGCAGGCAGGGAGACCCTGGCCCATATCCTCAGCCAACATTGGTGGTGAGCTGTAAGATCTGGGCCTATGTCCACTGCAAGCCGTAGCAGCAGGCGGAGAGACCCTGTCCTCCACAACAAGCTATGGCCAGGGGGTCTTATTCAATTGTAATTGCAGTATTTGTTTTTTTTATTTTATGTATGAGTTCTGAGCTTTTTAAATATTTTGTGAACACAAGACCTTAATCAGATGCATGTTTTGCGAAGACACTTTCCCAGTTTGTGGCTTCTCTTTTCATGTTCTTAATAAAATCTGTTAAAGGCCTGAAATTTTTTATTTTGATAAAACTCAATTTTGTCAAATTGTTCCCTTACCAATTGTGATTTTAATATAAGTTCTAAGAAATCTTTGGCTAACACCGCATCACAAAGTATTTTTTTTTCATGTTTTTATGTTTCCATCTTGAAGTTTATACCTTTAGATTTTATAGTTTGATCTATAGCCCATTTTGATTTTTATCAATTGTCAGGACAATCTAGATCCTTTTGCAAATAGATATCCAGTTCTCCCGCACCATGTACCAAGAGGGTAAGAAAGCTATTTCTTTTTGACTACATAGTCTTTGCTTTACCAAAAGATGTGTTCAAGTTCTAAATCCCAGTGGCTGTGAATGCAAACATACTTGGAAACAGAGATCCTGATTGAAGATGTAATCATGGAGAGGCTGTACCAGATCAGATGGATGCTAATCCAGTGACTGGTATCCATATCAAAGGATGGAGATTTGGACACTGAGACAGAGATGAAGAAAAGTGACCACCACATGAATGGTAAAAACAGAAATCGAAGTATTGCCTCTGCAAGCCAAGGAATGCCGAAGAATGCTGGCAAGCACCAGGAGCTGAGAGCAGCGTGGGACAGATTGCCTCTCTGAGCTCCAAAAGGAATTAACCTTGTCAACACCTTGATTTCAGACTTTTGGCAACCAGGACTATAAACAAATAAATTTCTCTATGTTTAAACCACTTCATTTTTTGTACACCACGTTTATTACAGATGCCCTACTATATATGCTCATATAAAGTATACAACATTTATTTGCACGTGCATACATACAGCAGTTTACCAATTAATTCACCATTATGTTTATTTAGTGTTTTTTAAAATTTCAGTTCAACCATGATACATGATTTAAACATGTAGAAAGGATATCTGAACATGTCACTGTAGTCTGGCAGGTCCCATGTGGCAGCAGTGCTCCCAAGTTTACTTGGCAATAGTAAACAATTCTCTCACAATTCTAAGCAGGAGGAAGGGACGGATAAGTCACCAGATGGCAGAAAAGGGACACTTCCATTCACAGGACTCCACTGATGCGGGCAGCACAGAGGCTCCAGAGACCGGAGAGAGCTTTGCACTTGAAGAAATAGCAGAGGCACCCACTGTTTCTTAGGCACAACAGCAAAATGACACCCTCACCCTCACCCTCTGCTCAAATGCGGAGTGTAAGACTTTGGCTGGTGAATTTCTTCTTACCATGACTCTCTGTGGGTTCAATGACCTCTTGGCACTTAGACTGATAGACTGTGTGTCATACGGGCAACATGGGATCCTCAATGCAAGGTGCTGCCTTACGGATGTGGATGGCACCCACGAGCGTGCTGCAGGCTGACATCCCTGTGGCTGAGCTGCAGAGTCAGGAAGGGAATGGAGCAAGACATGGACAACTGTTGGCACCTAACTGTGCAGAGCCACGATGCGAGATATTTTCACACACAGTGCTTTGTTAAAATGTAAAAAAGCATGGATCAAAAATCAGAAAAGGAAATGGAAACTGTGTGTGAAATACTCATATTGAATGAAGGGGTCCTAGGCTCCTCCTACTTATGTAATGATTCCTAATTTTAAAATTTTCAGTTTTATTTATATTCCTTCTTCAATTGTAGCCCTGGAGATGAATTTCAACAATGCCCAGCAAACCAGGTAGATGCCTGCCATGGTTCACCTGAGAGATACCGAGTGATAATGTTTTCAGTGTTCCAATCTTATGTTCTCTTTTGAAAACAAGACTTCACTATCACATGAAAAGATTATAAAAAATAGATCTTTATTACCAGGGCCTTGTATAACCAGAGATAGTATCTTCCCAAACGAGTAGGCAGCTATTCTGGAGGGCGCTGGCACACTGCCACATTTACAGTGAGTCTCATACCCACAAATAGGGCACAAGTGCTGCCCTGTAAACTCAAGGCCACTTACCCTATCCAGACTCCTACATGAATCTAAGCATATGCCATATACACTTTGGGCCCATTTGGCAAGTAGATTATTTATGGGACGTGGTGGAAAGTCTTTATTTAGTCGGTCTCTGTGACAGCACTCACTGTGACACAGGGCAGGTAAAGTGAGTAATAATATATCCGACTTGGAAGGTCAATCCTGCTCTTGTTTCTCATTATTAAATATAATGTTCTGGAGGAGCTCCTGTAGCACAGCTTCCTGCTGTGAAGGTAGACTGTTTATTAATCACAGTTGTTCCTCATTGCAGATAACAACAGCACAGCACAAGTGAAAATCCTATTGCTATTTTTAATTAGAATGTTCCTTTTCCAAAGGAAGGAAGACAGGTATTTTGGCTTCTTGAAATGAAAGGCTAGTGCTTATTTCTTCTCTTTGAATTTCTGTGACATTCTCAGTGTTTAGAGTTCATTGTTGAATCATGATGCTCTACTAAAACATAACTTTACTAGAGATCATTCTCCATTCTCTAGGAGGAGTACCTTAACTGTTTTTTTTTTGTTTTGTTTTGTTTCGTTTTTTTTGTTGTTGTTTTTATTTTTGTTTCTTGACCAAACACTTTCCTAGGAGAAAAAAGAAAATAAGAAAATGATGGTAACATATAGTTGGACCTTAAAGAGAGGGGAAAAAGGAAATTTGAGGTTTCAGAAATAGAAATTCACAGCATAGAATTCTCAGCAGGCTTCCTCTAGCTAAAGATAGACTAGACCTAAAAATGTCAGCTTAGGAGAAACATGACAATTTACATGAGTCACATTAATCGTATTACTTGCTTGACCTTGGCCAAGTTTTCTAATAAAGCCTAAATGGATAAACTAGATAGATAATAAGCTTAAGTAGATAAATTACTTTTATATCCTCTATATTAACTAGCACACTTGGGAACCTAAACTGTTTAATACTAATCATAGGACTATTCAAAGGATAGCCATATATCCATTGTCCTTCTGTTCTAAGTCTTTGCTTACAATGGCATTATAACACATGGCTACATTCTAAGAGTTTGCTCAGCACTTGTATGGACCGATTTGCTCCCTCTCCCAAACTGAAAAGAATAGTAATACCAATATGTAGTAACAGAAGAAGAAGAAGAAGAAGAAGAAGAAGAAGAAGAAGAAGAAGAAGAAGAAGAAAGAAGACAAAAAACTAACTGAAGAGATTGGGGTATGTAGAGCAGTCCATAAATACTCCAGTTCTGCTCTGTCATCAACCTCACATGTTTATACTCACAAAATTCATGTGAAAACCATAACCCCTAATGTTATTGAATGATACTAGGGTACCTGGATGGTAGCTAGGATTTTACAAGATCATGAGGGCGAGGCTGTCACGATGGGATTATTCTTCTTATAAAAAGAGAGAAAAAAAACCCTAGATCTCTTTCTTTGGTCATGTGAGCACACAGAAGGAAAACAGCTGCTCACAAACTAGCAAAAGAGCACCGACCAAGAGCCTATTCTTAGGAAGGCATGTTGGACTTCCAGTAGGAAAAAAATGTTTGTTGTTTAAGCTGCCTAGTCTATAATAATTCATTATGTTAACTCAAACCAACTAAGACATTCTCCTTTCAGGTACAAAAAGGGACTGCATTTCTTCACTCCTTCGTAGGTAGGCATCGCCATGTAATTCTACTAAGCTGCATGAACATGAGCCTTAAGATTCAATGTAGGATTTCCTGCTTCTCATAACACCCAACACATTTATTGGAATTCTAGCTATTGCGTGCTGAGATGTTTAGAGTCATCTACCCTCCAGACACATTTTCAAGTATTCAGGAGATTTATAGAAAGTGTAATTAAATGCTCATTATTATTTCAGAAGCAATTTGAATTTCTTTTTCTTTTTCTTTGGCTAGTAATTTCTGAATCTTCTTGTATCCAAATGAGCTATTTCAAAGAAGTCAGAAAGAACCATAAAAGTTCCCATTTATTTGTTTTTCTGAACCTAGAGCAAGCTTAAGTTGACTATTCCTTGCATTTTTGTCTAATCCTGTTTCTCTATTTCTATAAAGAGTTAATGTAAATCCCACCTCTGAAAGACAAGGAAGAGTGAAATGCTTCTAATTCATAACACAGAATGCATCCAGTTCTTCCTCTGAAATTAATGATTACATCACTTCCGCTCAACCCCATCCTAACCTTTGAGATCTCTGTATTTAACTTGGGAAGAGGTCTTGGCTTTGCTTCTCTTTTATTCCTTCTGGGGAACACATTGCTTCCTTTCCATATTATTGTGTTCTGTTGATTTTGCCAACGTTTTTTGTGGTGGTCATGGAATGTTTGGTTGAGTAATGTCCCCTCAAAATTCACATACTTGATAGAAATTCAGAATGTGTCCTTTTGGAAATGGAGTCATTGAAGATATAATTAGCTAAAAATGAGGTTACGTTGAAGTGGACTGGACTTCCAATCCAACATTTATTGATAATCCAATAAAAAGAGAGCCGGAGACAGGCCAACACAGAGAGATGATGATGTCATGTCATAACAGATGTCGGACTGGAATTATATCCTTACCTGCCAAAGGATGCTGAGAATTGTTGGCAGCCACCAGGAGCCAAGAGAAGGCTTTTCACAGACTGTCCCCCTAGACCCCAAGAAAGAACAAAACCTACAGGACTCCTGGTGTCCTCACTGTAATAGAATAAATTCGTGATGTTTTCAGCTGCCAATTTATAATCCCTTATTACAGGAACATTGAGAAATTATTGCAATGTAGTGTTTTTAAACTATCATTCTTTCTGCCATGCCTTAGCCCGCTTGGCATTTTTATGACAAGTCTTTACACAAGGGTCCCATGTATTTCTGTTTTCCTTGATGTTTTCCAAGCCTCTTTTTCATGTTGAGTAAATTAAGATACAAAGCCTTTCTTTTTCCAAATAAAACCTCCTGAATATCTGAAGCTGTGTCTTGTTCATCTTTTAATCCTCTCCCCAGCTACTTCTCAGAACCTCATACAGCACTTGGCCTAGACCAAATCCTTAAGAACATCTAAGAAAAGTATAGAACTGACAATGGGAAGTGTTGATTTTTATCTCATACAAAACCATGATTCAGAAAAACTGAGTAAGTGTCTGAGTGTTGACTCATTTCATAGCCAATTATGAAGCAATAAATGGTCCATTATAAAGCAAAAAATGGCCCATTAGCCATTTCTTTCAATGGTTACAGAGGGCAGCCAAATGAATAGATGATCATGAGATTACTGACTTTGACTTTGGCTTTCAGGAGAGAGTACTTGATAAATACCTGCAGTGAGTGACCAGAGGGAAGAGAATAAATAAAGTCAAAAATTTTCTGTGTAATATTTATTATCCAAAAAAAATTCGCAATAGAGAATCTGATTACCTCACACACCTGAACTGTCACACTAAGGTATTTGCATATAAGTAACAGACAATGTCTTAAAGATTTAAATTTGTCACAAACAAGAAATCCTCTGCTGCTTTGGTGACTCAGAGGTGCCAGCTCAATGTTGCTACAAGTCTTTTAGCTTCATTGGCAGATCATAAGATGACAGTAGTAGCTCTGAGGGTCACTATTTCAAAGACAGAAAGCCAAAGACAAGCTAGAAGGTCTTCTAAACCTTCCTCTAACTAGGGAAGAAAAATCTTTTCTAGGAATAGAGAAATGGCACAGTGGTTAAAGTGCTAGCCTCGCAAGCACAGACTCTAAGTTCAATTCTCCGACACCATATAAAACTGGGAATGGTGATGCATGCCTATAATCCCAGCACTTGGGAGGCTAAGGCAGCAGGATGCCATAAGTCCAAGGCCAACCTGCACTACATAGTGATTTCAGGACCAGCCAGGGCTGCACAGTGAGACTCTGTCTCAAAATAAATAAATAAAAATTTTAAAAAGAAAGAAAGAAATCTTTTCTGAAAGGACAAGGCAAAGTTTTTATGTTTTTGTGGATCTGTACAACCCTTAGGCCAAGGATTGTTTTTATTTCCATAAAATCAATACAATTCTCTCCAGTGTCTGTCCAAAATATGTCTCATTTGCACCTTTTTATGATCAAGAAAGATAGGGGTCAGAATCTTTGGGAAGATTTAACTTCTGTATTTGATAATATCCAAGGGCAGACAGAGTACTGCTAGATTAGAGAAAAGCCACAAGGGCCACCGCAAGCAGGAGACTTCTGCCCATAAAGCATCCATCCCAGGAAAGCACCTTCTCCAAATATAGAAGGAAGAACCAGCTTTCCCAGATGCTCCTCAGAAACTGTTAAGAAATTAGAACTAAAGTTTGTACTTCTCCTAAGCCTCTCACCCCGGGAGCTGAGGGCACTTCCCTGCATCATCTCATCAATCTTCACTACTCCATTTGAGGCAGCTGACACCTATTGTCATCTTTATTTTCAGGATGAAGGAGCCGAGATGTGGGCACAGGTTAATGGCTTGCCAAATGTCATATATTCAGTGAGTCAGCAACATCTGGGAATGGAACCAAAATCAACACACTGAAGACCCTGCCCAATTACTTAGAGGTCATTTACTCGCACAGAAAGCAGGAGACTTCTAAGGTGGCTTGAGGGGAAAATGTAAGAGCTGTGTGAAAAGAGGCAAGAAGAACAGAGCATAAACTGTTCACCACCCAGGGAGGCCTTTCATTTTCACTTTGAACACTTTTTCTACTTAAAATAAGGAGAATAACTTCTGCCACATCAGATTCCCTCTGCTGTTTCGAAGACAAAAGCTGTCAAATGAAACTACACGAGGTAGAAAGTTTTGTAAAATCTAAGTCCGTATAAGTCACTGTTATTTGAGAAATGTCTTAGTCACATTATTATTGCTGGGAAATAATACCCAACATCCACAACTTAAGAGAGGAAAAGTTTATTTTAGCTTACAGTTCAGAAGTCTCAGTCTCTTCGTGGTTGTCTGGCGATGGTGGAAGTACATGATGGAGGGGCCTGACAGAGAACAGCTGCCGATCTCATTGTGGCCAGGAAGCAAAGCGGTGTCAGGAAGGAATTGGCGGCAGGAATATCCCCCTCCAGGCTACACTCTCAGTGACCTGCCGCGTAGTCAGTGATTCGCCCCTCCTGACAAGGCCCTACTACTCACCAGCATGGGAAATCCACAAATGAATCCACTTTATCCAATTAACTCCTACAATATAATCACAATTCCAAATATTAATAGACGAGACCTTTGGGGGACATTTCACGTCCAAACTGTAATATCCTGCCTCTGACTTCCGAAAGACCCACGTCCACCTCATTGTGCAAAAATCTCTTAGTCCATCTCTAAGAATCGCCAGAGTTGGCATAGTTTCAGCACTGTTGAGAAGTTCAAGTCTAAAGTCTTGGAGACTGAAAGCAAATGCTTGGCTCTAAATTCCTCTCTCTCTCTCTCTCTCTCTCTCTCTCTCTCTCTCTGTGTGTGTGTGTGTGTGTGTGTGTGTGTGTGTGTGTGTGTGTGTGTGTGTGTGTGGCGGGGGGAGTTAAATACCTCCAACTTACAGAAGCACATGGTAAACCTTTCCATTCCAAATGGGAGGAACAGGAGGATTGAGAGCTATTACAGACCCAAGGAAGACTAGAACCTTCAGGGCAAACATTAAATCCGATAGCTCTGTTAAACCCTGGAGATCCCAGAGCAGGCTGTGGAGAGATGTTAGCTTCAAAGGCCATTGGCGGCCCCATCCCTGTGTTTTCTGTTTTGTATTGGCTCTGCTCACAGCTCAACTTTACCATGTTCCACAGGCAAAACTGGAGACTTTTTACATTTTTTTCTTGTTGTTTTTTTGCTTTGCTGTCTTCTCTTGACCCTCAGTGGCCAAAAGCAACAAGTAGTTCCCACGTGACAGCCTGAACACTGTGTTGTTTAGAAATCTCGTCTTCCAGATTCGTTAATTCATCGTCCTTAGTCTTAATTTCAGGCAAAGCCTCAGGACACGCAGACAGATACTTTGTGTAAGTATAAAACCCATTTTTTTCTAGTCTGATTGTCAATAGTGTCCTCTTTCCTCTTTGAAATCTCCGAGCCTGGCCTGCACGACCTGCATTTCTCTTGGCATTCTGGCCTTCTGAATTCAGACTAGAATTTTCCAGCAAGCTCAACTTATAGCATTCTAAGCTATTTTTAACCAGCACCTCCCACAAATCAGTTCCAAAGTCTTCTAAACCACGTAGTCAGGTAAAATCACAGCAACAACACCACTTTGCTGGTACCAATTTCTGTCTCAGTCACATTCTCATCTCTAGGACGCAATGCCTTACACAAGTTAAGGAAGGAATGGTTTACTTTAGCTCACAGTTGAAAAGTCTCGGTCTGTTTGTGATTGGCTAGCAATGGCATGGCAAGACAGAGGAGCCAGCCAGGCAGAATGGTATGATGGAGAGGAACAATTGCTCATCTCATAAGGTACAGGAAGCAGACAGTGGGGTCAGGAAAGAGCTGGGGGAAAGACTATATCACTCCAGGTCACAACCTCATGACCTGTCCCTCCTGATTGGCCCCACATCTTAATAACACACAAAATCTACAGATTAACCCGCTTGATTCAGTTAACCCCTATAAACCAATCGCCTTCTAAATATTGAGGCTACTGGGGGACATTCTGGATATAAGCCAAAACAAGAGGGCTAGGGTAATCAACAATGAAAATAATCTTGCTGTTCTAGGCTCACAATGACAGCCCTCAACTGCAAGCAGAAAACTACACAGAACTTTTCCCAGATGACCAATAAGTACTTTTTTTCAACTAGTATGCTGTAACAATGAAGACTTGCTCTACGGAAAGTGCTATATGGGCTTCAGGGGTAACAGGATCTGATCTACACCCGCTAGAAAATATAGGCAGGTGGAAGCAGAACAAGTTGCTCATTTGCCTATGAAGCAAAATAAAACAAATCCCATAGCAGAGTAGGAGGCCACATGTGGAGGCCCAGAGAAGCTTATGTTCTCTCTTGACTGCTTGGAGGAAGCTTTTTGTATTAGGGAAGGGTGATTAGAAAAAGAGGACTCTAAATGGCAGAAATATAATCATGAGAAAGACAGGAAGCCAAGTATGTATGGTTAGTGTGGCGAAAGAGAAAGGTACACAAAGAAGCATTTCACTGCAGGCATTCTACTGAAAAACTTGGGCTGCAACTAGGGGAGATTTCTGTCACAGTTGTTTCTGAATTGGAACTCAGGATCAAAGTAGAGGGCAGAGAGAACCCTAATTACTTCATTCTACAAAGTCAAGAACATGTCAGCAATAAGAGGCTGCCATTTTTCTGCAAGGTTTGTTGAGGCCAGCTCATAACTAGTTGTCCTACCTCCTGCCCCTCCCTCAGGGAGCTGCAAAAAAGAGTAATTTTGACTGTGGGAGCGTAAAGTTTGCACAGAATGGCTTCTTTTCTTATGGGGGAAAAGGAAGGAGGACTCTCTTGCCCATGAGGCATGGCTTAGAGGTTGTGGGTCCATGGGTGAGCCTCTGCAGAAAGCAAGATCTATAACCTTGTTTTCCAGCCAGGTGCTGGCTGTACTATATGCATGCACAGAATGCGCACTGCTGAGAGAACTCAGGAATGTTCTGGAATCCTGGGAGTGAGGTGTGTTGTCCTCACAAAGCACTACTTAAAACTTGTCACTGATAATGAGAGGGTGTATTTTTAGTGAGACCATGTCCAGTCACAGTCTAGAGCTTTCTGTAGGAAAGAAATCTTTCACAGGTTAAAGAACAGAGGTACAGTACACATGTAAAACGAGGCAAAGTCAGGATCTAGTAGAGGACTGTAATGGTTCTTGTGGTTCCACATGAACACAAACATTAGCACAGGAGTTGTGCAGCTACCTGGGCTCATGGACAGAAGACAAGTGACAGGAACCTCAACAAGGGTGATAGGGCATATGCCACTGGGGAGGCAAAATAGAAACATGGTAGCTTAAGACAATGCCAGAAGTTAGAATCGCAAAGTTAGACTGTACACTCTCTACACATACTTTCACCTACCCACCTACCCACACACACGTTTCCCCCAACACACACATTAGTTCCAGGGCTTTGGCTTTGCATAGAGAGTGCTTTGCATAGAGAGTGAAGTAAAATTTTGAAATAGGAACAGACTGAAATGAAATTGCTCTAATAACTTAAGACCACAGTCTAGATGTTTTCAAAGAACTTGCTGCCCTGGGAGAAATTGTCCTGGTAGGAGGGGGTGGTATAGAAAATTTGAAAGCAATTATCAAAAAATAAATATTTCCTGTGGATAGTGTAAGAGTCTTGAATAAAAATTGGGTGAGAAAATACTGTGAAAGCCAGTGCCAAAAAGCATTGGCAATGTGGAACCACTGAAAGACTAGGGAAAAAGGAATGACTTCCTCAGACTGTGTTAGAGGACAGACACAGGCAGGCGATGGATAGACCTGTACATTAGGGGCAGGAAGGACCCGGCTCAGAAACAGGAAGACTTCCGGGTCAGAAGGGGACCTCGCGTAGTCCTCAGTGGGTTGCCTGCAACAGCTCTTCAAGAGGCTGTATGCAACACCAGAAAAATTCTTAGTTCTTCTTCTCCTCCAGTGTCCATCATCCTCCCTCCTGAGGAAGGTGGAAAAAGATAGCAAAACACCCAAGAGTTTAGGTTTGGCTTGGTCAACAGCTGTGAACAGTGTGTTTGCATAGAAACTATCCCCGCCCTGCTCCCTGCTGGCGACTCCTAGCGGGCAGTACTGCTTCTGGCCACAGGAGGGCGCGCCTCCTCCCTCTCTATGTGGAGCGAGAGCCCTCCGGTGCCAGGGCAGCGGTGGGGCGTGCGGTGACACCCCGCTGGCCAGAACTAAGGGATCAACCTTGAAGTGCGCTGGGAAGACGGTCCCGGGATGCCTCACTGTCAATCTGTATCCTGGTTAAAGCCAGCACAAATATTCAAAAACAAATACTTTTCCATCAACTATGGACGCTGTCAAGTCAGTCATCCCTAGAAAAATCCCAGGGAGCACTCTGGAAGAATATCCTAGAAAAAAGTGTGTTCTTGTTCTTGTTGTTGTTTTGTTTGTTTTGTTTTCCACAGTGAATTACATCCTACTCCTCCCACCTATTTTTTTTTTTTTTTTTTTTTTTTAAAGCAGGGTCTAAATTGCCCAGGCTGGGTTCAAACACAGAGTCTCAGGATCCCAGAATGCTGTGAGTACAGGCTTGCACCACCTCGAGTAGCTGAGGAATTTAGACTCTTAAGGAGATGGAAAAGGTGTCTCTGGCTGGACCCCATCTCGGGTTTACAATCGAGCAATAATCCACTGATATTTCAGGTGTCCGTGCGCTGTCCCAAGGATGTCTCTCATGGGCTAAGAAGACTAGCAGATGGGGCTTCCTGACCTGAGTGGGCCCCAGAAGGGGGTGCAGTCACCCTTATTTTTGTTCTGACAATGAATTGTTTAAATACCTGAAGGAAGGAAACGCTTTGGGCTGGGTCTGGCAAGAATTCCTAAATGGAATCACACTGGCTGATCTGGAGTCCCTTTGTTCTCCCCACCCCCTCTTATAAACATGCTCACCCACTGACACCCTGTGGTATTTGTCTTCATTGAGTTAGAAGGAAAGTATTGAAGATAAGAGTAGAACTCTGTCAGGAGCCTTTTATCCAAAACTCACCATCAGAATTAATGGGAGGCTGCTTTGTTTGCGTTTCCGCTTAAGAATGATTGATTCCCGTGATTTTGGTTTATTCGCTTGATCTACTGGCTTTTGACCAAAAACCTAGATTTTTATAAACATTGAGAGGAACAAGAGTCATCACAGCATGTAAAAAGAAAAATTAACAGTATGTTAAAAGCATTCCATTTCCTTTGAGGAAAAAAATTTCAGGTTATGAAAAAGATTTTTTAAAATCTACTAGTTATACACAAACACCTAAAGCAGTCCATAGTCTGAGAGATGCTTGAGTGAAAACCCTAATGCTGCACCTAACTATTAGACAAAACATATGCCTCAGGCATATGGCATATAATCATTGGTGTTCTCAAGTGAATGGTTATCATCATTGAGTGGTTTGTCAAGTGGGAACTGGCTCAGACACTCCATAGTTGAAATCACTAAGCTTTGTGTTTTCCCCTTTATTTGCTGAGCCTGGGTCTCAATGTCTGAAATGTTTCCTGAGACATGGGATGTCTCCCTGTGTTGACTGCAAACTTAAAGAAAACCTCTGTGAAATCTCTTTTCCCATAGCAGAACACTAAGGATCAAATCTGAAGACGCTAAGTGTTCATCTGTACAAATTTCTGCTAAGTCTGGAGACATCTGTACAGATGCTATGAACTAGCAGGAGGAACAGTGATTTATACACTCTCAAATGGCTCCGCTAGATTTATGGTTTCAAAATCTTACCACTGCCATTCCCGCAAAGAAGTCTAAAGTTAGAAACATTAAGGAAAATAAGATTGGAATGTAAAAATCACATAATGGTTGAGCTGGAGAGTGTAGCTCAATGGTAGAGTGCTTCTCAGCCACGAGTGAGGTCCTGAATTCCATCCCCAGGTACCTACATGGCAAAGTATGTAATGATTAATTTTATATGTCAATTTAGCTAGGCTATAATGCCAGGTGGTTGGTGATGTTGTTATGAAGGTATTTTGTAATGTGATCGACATTTACAATAAGGTAATTGTGAATAAATGAGATTATACTCGTTAATGGGATAGGACTTGTCCAATCAGGTGAAAGCCTTAAGAGCAGAGACTGACGTTTATAAATGAGAGCATTCTGCCCTTTCCCTTGAGTATAACATTAGCTCCTCTCTGTGTGTATGGCACTCTGGTCTGCCCTATGGCCTTCAGGTTTGCCAGCTCTTCCAACAGCTTGAACCAATTTGCTAAGATAATAGTCTTTGTGTGTGTAACCATAGCAGTTCTTTGTATAGAAAATGTTTACTGATACAGTCTTCACGTAAATCTCTTTTTGTGTTTTATAAATGAAAACAAAGATGAGGCATAACTTAATGGTATTTTATATACTATAGCATGGACTTCTGATTTTGGTTGGGCACCCAATCCCCAACGGTCCCCGCTACTCAGGAGAAGCTGACCTGACTCTTACTGTTAGGGATAGTCCTCATTGTTCTGAGGGTGAACTATGCATACCTCTGCCGATGACTGGCTTGAAGCAGTCATGTGACCTGGTAAAGCCCAATTAGAGATGAAAAATGGTTCTTTGTCCTCAATCTTCCAGGAGATTTTACAGAAGCAGGATTCTTTCTTTCCTCTTGATAGAGAACAAAGGAAGCAGTACCCCCATATCAATACCACTATCCTATTAGTACGGGCAGCCCCTAGAAACTGATTTTTTGGCAAAGGAAAAAAAGACGAGTCCCTGAGAGTGTAATTGAGCTATTTGGATCACCTCACTGCAAAGCCTGTACTGACCCATTGCTTTCTTTCTAAGACATCAAACACATTTTTTTCTAATCGTGTAAGCCATTTGAGCTTAGCTGCTGCTTATCACAATCAAAAGACCAAGTTTCCTTGCCCTTGAATTCTTATCTAACGGGGAGAATAGAACTACATAGTCTGAACTCTCCGCAAGCTCTCAATAGCTGTTCACTGAACACTTGAGCCCTGGCACAATTAAATTTCTCACTTGCTGTTTAGAGAAGCTAAGTATTATTGTACATATGCTTCTAAGTACATCTTTAATTTTAGAAATAATAAAATGACATGCGAATTTCAATCCCATAAAGTGTTTTTATCTTGCTATGTTGGTCAAGCTGCCCTTAAATTCTTGGGCATATTCCACCCTCCAGTGTCACCCTCAGGAGTAGGTGGACTGCGGGTTACAGCACTGAGCCCAACTTTAACGTGTAAGTTGATGTCAGCTCCCGTAGTGGCCTTCCCCCCCCCACCCCAGTGAACCACACTCAGCAACAATACCTTACTAATTATTAATATGCCAAATTCTCTAACAAACAAACAAAAAGAAGGACAAAAATCTAATAAGAAAATGGAGAGAGATGGACTAAACAGTTCCTAGCAAAGGAAATACAAACGAATCTTAATCCTATGTAGAGATGTTCAATCTCACTCACAGAGATACAAATCAAAGTGACAGATGGTTGATTTTTTTCACATGCAAGATTGGAAAGTTATCAAAAAGTTTAAAAACACTCTGTTGGTAAAGATAAAGGAAAATGCCATCTATCATGCCAATTATGAGAATTATCTTTGAAGACTTGCAATTAGAGTTAAGGCAATTTGGCATTACCTATAGAAATTACAAATGCTTATAATCTTCATCCGGATGATTCTCCTCTAGAACTTTACCCTAAATTATCTCTGTCCATATATCAAATGAAACTTTGAAATTACAATATTTGAAAATAAATGTATATCAATAGAAAAAGATTACCATACATTTAGATACGGCATAGTTCTCTCTCTAGGCAATAAAATGGAATAGTCTCTGTTTTAGCTCATTTGGGATGATGAAACAAATTAGATAGACTGGGTAGCTTATAAACAAAAAGCATTCGTCTCTCGCAGTTCTGGAGGCTGGGAAGCCCAAAATTAAGTCACTAGATTCAGTACTGGTTTTGGCTTATTCTTGGTTGTTTTCTTGCTGTGTCCTTACACAGTGGAAGACTATCTAGCTCTCCGGGGCCTTTTTTATAGAGTATTAATCTCAATCGTGAGGGTCCTGCCTTCAGTCTAGTTATTTCCCAAACACCCTGCATCCTGGCCCATACTTCATTTGGAAAACACGACAGTCCCATAGGAATCTCTACATTCTGTAATAAATACAAGTGGCAAGATGAAGAGCACCAAATATATGCTACCACTTATATCTTTAGAAAAGATAACCAAATATATGTTTGTATATAGATAACCTGCAGGCTGCAGAAGGAAACGGGAAATGCAGTTAATCTAGGAATCATAACACAGAAATGGGAGCAAGAAATAGGCTTTTTAGCAAATATCTTTAATATTTGGCACATAACTTATATTTTAAATTAACAAGATAAAAGGAAAGTCAAGTTATTAATATAGACATTTTTAAGTATTTGTTTTCTGTAACTGAAGAGAAATAATAATTAATGATCAAACATGAAACCAGGGTTTAGTACATTTATTTTTATTTCCCTTTATGTCTAAATAAGGGCAACAGAAAAGGGATCTTGAATCAAGGAGAGGAAATGAATCTTCTCCATAATATTTTTAAAACTAGTTTGCTGGGCATTTGGCGTTCCCATGCATTTTACCACTCATGCGCCTTAGGTAGATGTCTTCCAATCCAGTGTCTTTTCATTCATTTGCATCCTATTGAATAAGTGAATTACTGAATGGCGACTAAATGTTTCCAGTGTGCCAGGCACTGGGCCCCAGAACAGAATAACCCACCACAAGGACTATCTTCATGAGCACACTATTTTTCAGATTGCTGTTCATCAAGTCAAATCAAAAGAGTAATGATATAATTAATAAACACAGTTTGAGAACCTATAATACAGAAAGGCTATGAGTATAACCACGCAGGACTGCCATTGGCAAATGAAAACTTGTAGATGGCACTCCTTGCTCATGGAAACCCATTCCAGAATTAATCTTGTCCAGTCCGGGATTTTGGTGTCTTGATAAATGTTTATTTTAGGATGAAAAATAAGAAAAAAAGGGGAGGGAAAAAGAAAGAAAAGAAAGGGCCTAGCTGGCAAAATAATCCAGTAGAAATAACCTCTGAACCTGAGATTTATATATTCTATCATTCATTTGTTTGTTTAATAAATACAAAACAGATACTATATAATTAAATGTATAAATACTTGTAGGTGACAGTAAGTGCTATGAATAAAATGAAGTATGGCTTGGTGGTAAAGGGACAGTGCTGCCATTTTGGATAGGTCTTTCTGAGGAAAGGTTCCTTGAGCAGAGATGTGAAGGTCATGAACCATCGGGTTATCTGGAAAGGGTTTTCTAAGCAGAAGAAAGAGCAGAGAGACGCAAAATCCCTGGCATAGAAATGTACTTAGGAAGTTGGAGAATCAAAAAGCAAAGAGGAAAGAATGTACTCATGATGTTTAGGAAAAACATAGCCAAGGAACGTGGGCCATATTGCCTGCGGAAAACATTCCTAACAGTTAGTAATTCCACACAAGCATTCTGGGCCTTTAAAGCATCAACAGAATCTTATTTATAGACAGGGTAGGAGTCCACCCATGTGATGCAATGTCAGCAATGCTGACTGTCTGCCCTCTGGTCAAAAGGTACTTCAAGACAGGGCCTGTAGCTCAGTAGTGTGTATCTGTAGAAGCACACAAGCGGGTGGGGGAAGGGGGGGGGGGGAAGAAAGCCCTTTCTCCTTCAGCCACTGATCTGTAGATCTCCTTCACAGAAGCAAGCTTTAGGGCATATATTTCTGAAGTGAGCTTCAAAATATAAAAAAGCCTTAGAAATATAAAGCAGAAATTTGAATTCACACCAAGACGGAAAAAATAACTTAGCTAATACTGTTGAAAGCAGTAGAGGTTTTCTGAATTCTGGGAAGGACAGGCTTTGGAAAAACGAAACACATACAACATAAAACCTAGAAGTCCCAAATTCAGCTTTAGTTGCTGTGCTATTTCTCACAGACAATGGCTGAACAGAAATAGTCTTTTTCCCTGGAGAGAAGAAAGGTATTTCTGTTAAGCTACCATAGCTTGTTAGAAATGTCCCTTAAGGACATACAACTCCCTTTGGAATCTGATTATAATATTCACCCAGCAGCGTTCCGATCTGAATTTAGTTATCTGAGAAACAACTAGAAAGGGAACGGAGCACCATTTGCAGACAGTTGCATTAGATAATCACACGCTGTAAATTAATAGATTAACTTCGCACATAATTCCAATTCTGCTAAATTTCCTATATGTAAAAGGTCCACGGACACAAATCTGAAACAACCTAGGACTTCAAATCTGCAAACCTTCTGGTTAAACCTCATTCTTTTCTAAACCCTTTCTGGGTTTGATAATTAGGGAAGTTCATTTTCTGGATGAAGACCATGAAAGAAGAATCTATTTGTCCTACAAAATACATTTGCTGAGCAGGTATTTTAGACTAGCTGCAGGGCTTCTAAGGGAAAATAGACTTACCTTCTCCACAGGAAGCCATCATATCTAGCAGTTAAACACAGTGTCACTAGACTCCTAATGCTGCATTCATGCTCATGTCCAAAGTTCATAACTGCCATTTTTGTGTTCAAAAGACCTACTCTTTACCTGTATTAGTAAATTGTGGATCCTGCAGCTTTTGTGCCAGTCAGTTTGCTCTAAATAAATCGTTAAAGTGGCCCTTTCGTAGCTTAACTGTGAACTTGGTAGCCATATCTCTGGTTGAGAGTCAGGAGTTTTACAGGAGCACAGGACCTCTTGGGAGGAGAGCAAGTGAGACCTACACCTTTGAGAAGAGATAAAGAAGTTATGTCATGATGGGAAGCTCAACAAAAGAAGGGGAAGACAGGTCCAGACTTGTGGCTCAGATTCAAATGCCCAGCACCTGATGTCTAGTTCAGAGTGCAAGATCAAAAGACGATTTCAATGACGCCAACATTCATATGAATTCAACTAATCTAGCAACATAGTAATGACTGAACAACTATAACCACAGAGAAAGAGACAGAGACAGACAGACAGACAGACATAGACAGAGACCAAAGAAACAAAAACAAAACTACTTGAATGGCTTATCACTAAGAACATTGGAACTTCAGGTCCCTGACAAAAGATGAAGATGCTTCCACCAAAAAAAGCCCAAAGTTGCCACTGCACGAATGTCAGCAACGTGTAAGAATCATATTTCAGCGTCACTCGTCTGTTCTGTCTTCTCCATATAAATATATATTCCACTGCTCAGGATAGGCTTCACCCTCGAAAACAGAGAGCTACCAAGCCGCAGAAGCCACCTTGGGCTAACTTGAACAAAAGTAAGGCTGCTGAAAAGATTTTGAGTCACATGGAAATTCTACAGGACAACTGAAGAGCCAGTCTTGAAGAAAGGTCAGAAAACTCAGCAAGGGACCCCCAAAAAGGAATGATTGTTCCAGAACGGGCTTGTGGCACTGCTTGTATCGAACACTCGAGCCAAGGACTATGTGGCCTCTGAACACCAGAGGGCATCGTTTGTCAGCTTTCCCTAACTCTGCACCACCATCTAGAGACCTGCAGTGCTAGGAGGAAGGGCGAGGCGAGAAGAATCATCCTCATCTCCTCCCGCCCGCCATTCTGTACCTCCACCCCTTCTAAGGAACCCTGAAAGCAAACAGTTGGGGGCATTTGGGACAGACAGAAAATGACACCGGGATGACAGCTGATGTTACAAATCAAAGAGACAACAAAAACAAAAAGAGAATAGATTCGGTGGGCTAAATTTAAAACCCATATACAGTCTGCCTTTAATTACAGTTATGCATTCCTTAATGATGAGAACCTACTTCGAAACTATGTTATTAAATGATTTGTTATTGAGTGAACGTTAAAGTGTTCTTAGACCAAGATGACCATGATGTCACTAGACGAGATAACCTTATGGAAGTTCCATTTTGTACGTGGTCCACTGTGGATCACGTTGTTAATATGCTTTGCAGGACTGTGTGCAAAGGTGTAGCACAGGACTGATTCCCACGTAAAGAGTAACAACAAGAAACATCTTCCAGGGAAGGGAAAGTCTTACCTCCATTGAGCAGTATTATTGAGAGATTTTGAGCAATGGACTATTAACAGCACACCTCAATGGCACCTTGGTCAACAAATTTAATGTCAGTTCTGTGTATGGTGTTAGATAGTGTTAAATTTATGATAAAAAGTTTACTTTTAAAACAAGATAGATATATTTTACAGTACATTAGTGTCTACATTATAACCCATATACATAGTACATTTAAGCCATTTTATGACTGTGAATGTAATTTTATAGCTTAGATGATTATAAAGGTTTGTAGGTGCTGTGGTTTTACATATATTTTTTTCTTGATGGTCTATAATTTCTTTGAAACAAAAACATAACCCCAAGGCATTTAAAACTGATCCTGCTTCTTGCAATAATTTGCTTTAGAGTTTTCAGAGAGAGAGAGAGAGAGAGAGAGAGAGAGAGAGAGAGCAAAAACTGAAGCCTGGCTATATTTTGTAAATACTTTTGGATAAAATTTGATATTTTATTACAGTAAGATGATAAAAAAATTTATCATAGTAAGATGATTAAATTTTGGCTGATTTTTTTGAACCTATAACTTTATAAAATTACATACCTGTGGCTATTTCCCATAGTTTGGATTTTGTAAAGCAACATACCCTCCTGTTTGGAGCCTATGGTAGACAACTCTGCCAACCAATCAAGAGGCTATGGTAAATGTGTATGAAGAGAAAACAAGCCAGGTAGCCACTGCACACCCGGACAGATAGCGTGCTCTGAAGCTGATTTCCAAGCACCATTCAGTGCAGGCGGTTTCCCAACATGGCTTGCTCAGTACACTCACCCCAAATGCCAACGGTTCTCTAGGAACCTTCTGCTCTGCTCAGTCCCTGTGGTGCCTTTGGTGTCACTGATGATAAAAATCATCCTGAGATATAAAATAAAACTTGTGGAATAAACACAGAATTCGTATTTTCATAATTACTACACTCCAAGTCCATACCCCGGGTGTGATTGGCTGAGCTATATGACCCCAACATTCCCATTTTGAAGTTCACCCCCCTCATGATGTGATTGTATTTAAGATAACGATGTGCCTTTAAAGAGGTAATTAAGTTAAATGAGGTCGACTTTGGAGGCAGCGCACATTTCCTGGCTCACGGTCCCTCTCTCCATCACTAAATCAACCCTGTCACTGCTCCCGGACGCTGCTCCTCCATCACAGTCCTCTCTGACATCAGCCAGGAAAAAGTTCTCTGCTGCTAAGGACTCCTATTATAACGTCTTTCAAGGTAACCCAGAATAGTGCTATGTTAATGTCAGCTGACTAGCAACCCTAACTATTTGCTATTTTATTTTCTCTCTCTGGTGTAACTTAATATACTCACAGTTCCCAAGGATAAGAATTTGGACCTCTCTGGTAGGAGTTGGGGAGGGTGAATCATTTTTCTGTCTTCTGAGCTACATTACCCCGAAATCTTAAAAGTTTAACATAAAGTATGTTTCTCTTTCACCTCAAGTCTATATGGATCAGCTACTTCCTCCTTGGTGTGACGTGGGAATCTAGGCCCTTTCCACTGCGGGTTCTATCACCTCAGTACTCTCAGGTTCCAAAACCGTTTTTAGATTCTTTAGTATGAAGCAGAAAAAAAAATAAGATTTGACAGGGCCTGGAAATGAGGAACAGTATCTATGCCCACATCCTATTGGTCAGAACAAAGCCACAACCAAACTCAAGGGGGACTGGGAACTGTAGTTTTCCTGTGTGGCTAAGAAAAAAAAAAAAAACCTAAAATGCGGAATTGGCACACATGCTCTATTATTTCTCCCACAGTATCAGCCCATAGGTAGGGAAAACAGCAATCTGGATAGGGCCAGTGTGTTTGATAGCCAGAGCCCGCCATGCCTAAAGCCTGCCCTGATTCTCAAGACTTTCAGTGTTTTCCCCACCTCTTTCATCCAAGCTGCAGATTCATTTCTACCCACGGGCTCACCATCAGTCTAGTCCTTCAGCATCCTTAAAGACTAAACATTGATGTGCTGTCGTTAGTCTAGTCTTGACTTGATATCTCAATTTTGATAGAATAACTCAGCACTGTTACCTGGAGCCTTCTCTGCCTGACAAGATTCTTAGTGCCTAGAATCCTTGGTGTCCTCTTGCAGCCTTGCAGACGCCGGAACCAATGAAGGAACTCCTGCCTGAAGTCTAGGATTTTGCAACAATAACAGCATCTGATGGTCAGACTTCTCTTTCAGGCCCAAGGTTTATATGTCCACCACTGAAAACATCATTTGCAGGATTTTTTATGGCCTCAAACTTTCCAGAACAGAGCCTGTAACTTCCCCATACGATCTCAGTACTCTTTCAGGGCTCTATCTACCCACTTGCCCCAGCCCAAAATCTAGACATCCCTGCCACTCCTTCCTTCTACTTTCTGCCTGAATCCAATCATCGGGAATTTGGGGACTTTTTATTTAATGGTAATGATATATATGTACTAAGAAATTTATCATCTTAAATAGGAGATTGTATAAGCCAGCCTCACAAAAAAGTGGCCCTTTGACATTATCTTAATTTATTTTACTTTTGGTGGATTAGCATTAATGGAAAAGAAAAACCCCCATGTGCTTCGACTATGCCTGTCTTGAAAGTGTTCTTTTTATTAGGCAGTAGTCCATTAAATTAGATTTAATTAAAGTTGATTTGATGGATGAACTTAAAGCCTTATAGTGTCTCCAAAGATAACAAAGGTTTGTGTCGTTGATCCAAAAAACCCTCACATTTTGGCAACCTGTGGCAAAATGATTTATTTCCTCAGTAAAACCAGGCAATACTATTGATCTGAAGGAACACTTCAGTCATCCCTCTGTGGTGGAAGTTCTTAACTGTTATTAAATCAGCTGTTCACTGGCTGACACATCACAAATGCGAACTACACGCACAAATCACACAGCTGAACTCCAAAAGCCAAACCTGTTTTTATTGCACAGTGGAAACCAGAAATGGGATTTCATACCACTGCAGTTATCGCCAAGAAACAAAAAAATGCAAAACACGCCTCCTTTTAAAAATAATAAATGGCATAAATCATGTTGACAGCTGACCATTACACTGTAACATTCCTGCGAGTTGTGCATTAATAAGAAGCTGAATTAGATTAATAACCGTGCATTCTCCTAAACATTTCAAGGAAATTAATTTAGCTTGTCTCATGTCTGAGGAAAATGCCTTAGAAATATTAACTACCCGATTCTTATCACCAAAAACCATTTCCTTATACCTATTTACACGTGGGGCTTTGCTAAACTCTTTCTCAGCAATTCAAACGGATAGATTATATAATCAAAAAAGACAGTTTTCCTATTGAAAAGACGACCAGGAGCTTGTTTACTTAAGCGCAAGCTTCACTGACTTTTTAAAGTTGGGTTGTTGGTTATAAAATGTGGGGTGGTCTGATTTCATACAAAAGACAGGTCTTGCCAGACATTGAATAATTTGGGCTTGCATAATTCAAGAATAATTTCCTCAAGGGAATAAATACAAAATATATAAAATAAGACAGCTGTATTCTCAGAGCACTTTTACAAGTTGTGACACGTTTTTGCCTTAAAGTTGTTTTTGCTCTTCCCAGTAATAAATCTATTTTGCGGAGCTCTGAGTCCGATCTTCTGGCACCTGGTTGCATGGTGGTTTTCCCCCCTTTCTGGGCGTCTTCCTACATATGACTTACTTTCAAAAGCTAGGGGTTTGAGGCACATTTTTCAATGTGACCATCTGGTACTTCCATTTTTTGAATGCTTCGATGACATTGATTTAGGCTGTCAAAATATTTTGTGTGATCACAGTAGTGCGTAACAAAACAATAGCATACTACAGATTAAAATCATTTGCAGGAATTCCATCATGTGCAAAGACAACAGGCATCAGATAACACTTCCAAGGTGGGTTGTTATTTCTGTTAACTAGCCATGACAATGTGAACTGGCTTGCAATATTCATTCTGCCCATCAGCTTTGAAACGATGGGATTCTTGGTAATATATTTTAAATTAGCAGAATAGCATCACTTTTATCTTTGTACAGGAAGTAGTACTTTGGTGGTATTTTTATATTGATGTTTTCTAATTCACCTATTCCTACCTTGCTGAAAGTGAGATTATTTTCACTTCCAGTGTGGCCATGTTCTCTTCCTGATGGGCTCAAGCCAAGTGTCACCCAATCTCCGTAAGGATCCACCTTCACCTTCACTTTCACTTATACAGAAAGCTTCATAAAGGCTGCTCGGCCATCTGTAACCAGTGCAGCGGGCTGCTACCCAAACTTCTATCTCTCCTTCACATTTTATTCCTTCTGAAAAAAAAAATCCAAATGTTCTTCAGTTACTTACCTTTTCTCCATACGACCTAGAGAAAGGTAACCCCAATTCCAGCTTCCGAAAGAGATCCTGAGAAGGTGAAGGTGATCCTGGTGGTCCTAGTTCCCTCGCTATTTTCATATTGGGTGGGCATGTGGTCCATGTCTATTTATTGATACAAAATAAGAAGTCAGGGATGAGGAAGGACGCTGGGAAAAATCAATCTTCAAAAAGAAACACTGAGAGAACAAAATAGAATGGCCCATGGATGTAGGCATGTCTGAACATAATGCCTTGAACCATCATATCTATGTTGATGCCAGCTAAGCATGAAGCCAGCATTCAGAAGAAGCAGAAACAAAAGTATCCCCGAGATACTGAGTTCCCCTCTACCTCCAGACTTCTCATGTGATGAGATAATTGGTATATTATTTGGCCAAGTTAAGTTTTCTGTTCATTCAACCTCCAGATCCAGGCTCCTTCTTCTTCAAACAGGCCATTCCTAGAAATCAGTATTATGCACCTCACTTTCCTGGAGGGGACAGCATGGTTCCAGACTTTGCATATACACCTCAGAATAGTGGAGAGGTAGATTGCAGTGTATCAACCACCACTTTCAAACAAAACCAGGAAGTAGTATATTAAAATGCATGCTGTAATAACAGTAAGTGTAAAGAAGAAAAACAAACCTCAAAACTAAATACACAAATGAAGGAAGAAACCACAGACATAGCCAAGCATGAAATTAAATTTAGCTGGTACAAACGTGGGAAATTCAAAAGATTCAGCAGACGAGGAATATCTTTATTTTATTCCTCTTTCTTTTTGTTGTCTAGGCCGCGTTTCTTGGAATTATCTTTCAAAAGAAGTGATTCCAAATCACTGAACCACCCAACTTTGATCCTGACCCTTATTCTTAACCTGGAAAATTCTTTGACTTTTTTTCTATGACATGGCTGATTAACTGAATTCGAAGTTAACATACGTAGTCCATTTTTGAGAAGTTTAGATGTAAATAAATACAGAAAAATAAGATGAATACTGGAAGGAAAGAGCAAACAAGTTTGTTTGTCAAACTGGAAAATGGTAAAATTTGGTTGAATTCCAAGGGAATTACTCATTAAAGATGGAGAACAAAGATATTTCTGCAAGGCTGCAACTCAGGTATTGTCAGCAATAAAGAAATAACATAATGAAGAGATGCCCAGTACCTTCTTCCCTGGGTCACTGGCTCATGGGGAAGGACAGGGTGAAAGTTAAATCCCCCAGGCTTCCTCACTCCTACCTTAAATTTGCCCTTCTACCTTCGGAGGCTTCAGCCTCCTCTGAGGGCATTAGGTTTAGAATAATTGGTTTTTTCTGCATGACCCCAAGAAATTCCTTTCTGATTTCAAATTAATGCTGTCTCGTATGTCATTGGACTTCTCTGAAGGCACTTGTCCAGCTCTGAGATTCTCAGATCCATAAACTGAGCTTGCTTCCTCTTTCCTCGAGCATTAAGAATGAAGAAGGAAAAGTGAAAAGAATATCTGGGGCTGCTGGGGATGGTGTTAATAAGCTCATGCTGGCATTATCTACCTCACTAAGAGAAATGAAGGTCCAGTAGAGCCTAGTGATTTATTTCTTAGAGGCATAGACTGGAGGAATGAATGTTAAGTCCCAATATCATCTGAGTGTGGGATCCAGGGATGAAGGACCCACCGCAGACCTGTTTCCCAAGGGAAAACATTGAGAAAGGGATGTTGCATTAAGGACTTCGGTGTTCAGTGAAGAGATCCAGAAGATGGAAGAGCCTCATCTCTGTCTAGAATGAAGTACTTCATCTGCTTATTGGCAAGACAGAGTTAATACAGATCACTCAAAATCCAGGTTTAACTCCAGTTCCTCCCTAGGTCTTATCTTTGAAAAAGAATATGAATTTGGTATGGAGAAGGTGACTATATTTACCCCTGGCTTTGTTATTGCCCAAGTAAGGGAAGTTAGAGCCCTCCTCCTCAGCCCAGGCTTCAGTGTCTGAAAGTGATGCTAATCTCTGCCTATTTTCTCTGCTTAGGTGATTATAGATAGCACATAATCTATTACAGTGGTTCTCATCAGAGAAATGCATATGCTTTAAGCATGTAGGACCTCATGAGTGTGACATCAAAAAAAATTTTTTAAAGTTTTTTTCTTAGATGAAGGGCAAAATTGGAGTTATAAAAAACAGAGAATATTAGCTTATTTAATATAAGCTTATAGAAAAGTGTGAAAGTTTCAAAAAGCACACACAAAGGGAAAAATAATCCATCATTCCAAAATTAAGAAATAAGCTTCTGCATTAATCATTTTTTTTATTGCTGGAACAAAATGTCTGCCAGATACAACTTAAAGAAGAAAATAGTTTATTTTGACTTATAGTTACAGATATTTCAGTTCATAATTGGCTGATGCCAAGACAAACACATTATGACAGAAGAGCGTGGTAGAAGAAAGTGGCTCAAATTCTAACACGCAGGAAGTAGCGAGCAGGAGAAGAAGCACGAGAGGGATGGGTCCAGGGTCAGGACAGTCTTGCCTTCACGACCCTGCCAGGTACACCCACAGATATCTCACAAGCCAACCAAGTTGACAACCAAGAGTAGCTGTCACATTACAACCCTTGTCAATTTGACACTCCTTAAACCACACTTAATCTTCAAATAAACAGAATAATAATGTAACATGATGTAACTATACTGCATAAAACCAAGATGCCCAAATTCCATTCCAAAAATCCCAACAGTTCCACTACTGCTTAGAAGTCCAAGTACAAAATATCTTCTGGAAATATCCAAAAGAGGCCAAAGCAACACACAACAGAAATATATGTATACCCATGTTCAGAAACTGTGCTTTTTACGACAGGAAGAGGATATGATGTTAGACATTGCAAAAGGAAAAATTATGATCAACTCAGATCCTCCTTGTGTGGTCATGACCTTCCCACTATCTGCTATCAGAGAAATGAAACACGGTACTGAGTGTTCTATACAGTACATCTTCCTGAGACTCATTAGCAAATTCAGATGGTAGGTGTTGTTATTGCAAAGCAACACCAACTCACAGGGACAAAAAAAATTTTTTAAAAACCCACAACTTATCCAAGGTCACCCAGTTAATAAGTGATAAAATCGTCACATGTTTCCAAAATTCATGTTTTTTCAATTAAGTGACCCCGCCAGGCTGCCACGCTGGACATTGGAAAATACAAGCTACTCAAAGATACAGGGCAGAACTGACTCGTTTGTAAAATTCTCCTAAGAGAAAACAAGAGAGAGAGCATGAGATCAATACTCGTATTTTTAGTGACCAGTGGTGAGAACAGCTTTCTACAATTTATAGAAAAGGAAAGGTGTGTGTTCCCCCGGGTCCAGAAAGTTGTTAGACATGAATAGCAAGAAAATTCTTAGGGAGCTGACACGAGGAGAGGGAAATGTCCTTGCTTTGTCCCCACTACAAACCCCCTGGAGAGAATGGGGTGGGGGGAGGATACAGAAGTGCAGATCAAAACAGATTTGGGAAAGAAAAAATAAGACAGAAGGAAGACATGAGAAAGATAAAAGAAAACAATATAAGATGGGAGAATTTCAGAGTGAAAGGAAAAGAAACTCCGCTGTTGTAAGAGTGGATAATTAACAAGGGACATCATAATGGCCTGCAGACAGTATTTATCATCTTTCCCAGTTTTCCTGTGGCTTTATTTGTGCCCATCTGTCAGCTCGATCTTTTCCAAGTGTCTGCTGCCCCTTATACAGGCCATTAATTTATTGAAAATATTACTGAAATGAGATTGCTTCTGGCTCTTCTTTTGTATAGTTTTTGACTTTTTTTTTAAAGATGTGGCTTTTTTTTTTTTGACTGTTGGTGTTTACATTTGGAAGTGATGTCTACACCCAAGCTCAGAGCCATACATAGACTTCTCAGGTAGTAATAATAACAATAATAATAATAATAAAACCCACAAGAATCTTTTTTGTTCGGAAACACAGCCATCTCCATTTGCAAACCAATTTTGCCAAACGTACTTGCACATACACCCTTCTTCCCCTGGAGTGAGAAATCTGAAACATTCTGACAGGAACAAAGGAAGCAATTGTAATACAATATTTACTTGCCTTAGCAAAGAACATAGCTAAACAGATCATTCTTATAATCAACACATCGATTTGACATAAAAAATAATCCAAGAGATTCCTCGTAGAAATATGTAGGTGGTGCATTTAAATTGGCCCAATCTTTATTTGAAAACAAGAACAGAGTTTTTCTGTCAAGCCAGTCACAGGCAGATACGTGTCTGGTCTGCTTTTGCCAATGAACATCAGAGAAAGATGATTTTGACATTTTTAATGTCACGTAATGTTTATAATCAGCAATCTCATGGAAAAGCAATTTTGCAAAGGGCCCGAGGCCCTGATTTGATTTCTTCTGTTTTCCAAGGCTTACTCTGAAGAGCAGATAGACCACCCAAACATCCCCCCTGCCACACCAGCTCTGGCCCTCAAGAGGGATTTACGATCCTTTGCTTGTAGGACTACCACCCAGGCCAGTTGGCTACAAATGTGAGCTGCTTATTATTTTGTGAGGAAGTCTTGTGAGAGAGTTCAACACTTCCTGACAGGCACCCATCCCAGCCTCCTGACATCTTCTCCTTTTGCTGAACAACTTTTATCAGAGAATCCCAGCTGCTCCCACACCCCAGTTCACTTGCTGGCAATGTGGTGTGCAAGACAGATGGGTTGCGATGGGAGAGGGAAGAGCTAAGCATCATTAAGAGCCTTGATTTTACCTGAAAACAAATACTTGAGAGAGGAAAAAAAAATTTTAAGTCTGAAAAATAGAAAATTAAGCAATCAGTTTTGCAAACAATAATTGAGAATGTGAGTGATAAAAAGTAGTGGGGGGAGGTGGCAGCGGGAAGGACCTGGTCCTTGACTGTAATCAGAACCTCAGTTTCACCTCCTTGTTCTACCATGTCCCTGACACAGAAACTCTCACCTGGTCCTTGTCTATTTGCTTTGCTGGCTCTTTTCTTCCTCAACGACCATGCACTCAGGGAAGGGGTTGGCATTGGTCAGCTTTCTGTTGCTGAGACAAGATACCCGACACCTGTGACTTTAAGGAGAGATTTATTTTAGCTCATGATTTCAGAGGTGTTCGTTCATAATCAGCGGGCTCCGAGGCAGAAATAACATGGCGGAAAAGAGCTGTTCAATTCATGAAGGCGGAGAAGCAGTGAGCTGGGGAAGGACCAGAGGGAGAGGAAGAAGATGGGGACAGGAATATACCCTTCATCTAGATATTATCCAGCCAGGTTCACTTCGCTCATAGCACGCCCAGCTATGAACTGATCAGTGAGGGCCAGTGTTCAGATGACCCGGTCACCTTCCAAAGCCTTGCCTCTGAACACATGAGTCTTTGGGGGGATATTTTTTATCTAAACCGCAACAGAGGCCACCCTTCTTTGTAAAGGAGACTTGGATTATCCCTAGAGCAGAGATAACTCACACACCAATGAATTAGGAGCTTGGAACTCTGCCACTTTCCCTTCTCTGGAAGTTTCCTCAGTGACTCACTGCTCAGTGAGTGGGGAGAATCTGGAGAGGAAATTGAATAGCAATTACGGTTATTGCCTGAGAACTATGTAACTAGGTGTGGGCACTTCTTAAAACAGTAGAAAAAAGCCCCACATGATATACAAAGAGCATTTAGGAAAGCAGAATACATCACCCTGAAATACTTTTATTCAGCGTGTGGATTATTTGCAATTGATTATTCTGAGAATAGACACAAGAAAAGCTCTAGAAGAGAAAGAAAAAACAGTTGCCTTAACTGAAAGTTATACCTGTAAAGGAGATCTCTATTTGCCAGTGTGTCTCCCTCCCTACAAAAGAATGAAACAAAACTACTGGCAACTTATCAATGAGAATTCATGGAGAAATGTGCGTAATAAAACTCACCACGGTCAAGAGCTTTTCCCGGACACCTTCCACAGCCCACCTTCCCAACAGCCTTCTTCGTTTCAGTTGAAGATGATATTCAAACCAGAACTCAGAACTATCTCTTGGAGATGTATTCACTTTTCCCCTGGGTACCTCCTATGTGTCCATGTGGTAAGCATGTTACTAAAATTGTTTGGTTTTTTTCTTATTAAGTAATATTTTGTTAGCTGGGATCCTCCTGAAATAGGAGTTGATTTTTGTCTCATCTAAAGTTGCCTGTATATCTACATCCAGCAAATGCTTACTATGAAACTTTAACATACCAAACCATGTCTGTCTGGAGAATATCCACACCTGTTTTCTCACCCAAAAATGATGAGAAGAAATCCAGACAGCAGAAGTGGCCAATGTCTTTCAGTCTGCTTCCCCCCCCCCCCCCCCCCCCCCGCCATACTACTTACATACTCTAGCACTTACCAGTTTGATAGAAAGCATAGCTGTTTACTGGTCATAACTTTAGTGGGGGAAGGATAAATTCCATTTCTAAGACATAAAAACAATTAATGACTGGCCTGGTCATTCAATTATTGCAAGGCAAGGCTATACTAAAATTTACTCCATAACTTGTTAACAAAGTGCTTGCCGTGTCCAATCCTCTCAAAGGACAAAGCTACAATTTAGCATATAAACCATAATTTCTTTATTTTAATTCAGAATTGACACTTTATTCTATAAAATGGAGTGTTCCAACAAGCTAAACAGATGTTGATTTTGTAGACAGACAATGATTTAAGGGGGGAAAAAAAGGAGACACAGATTAGTGCTTTCAAAATTCCTTTTTTTTGCCAGGCATGGTAGCACAGGCTTGTTATTCCAGCACTCTGGGGTTGAGGCACAAGGATCTCAAGTTCAGGCCCAGCCTAGTCAATTAAGCAACATCCTATCTCTACATAAATAAATAAAAGTGCTGGAGATGATCTCAGTGCACAAAATGATGGATTCCATCCCCAACACTCAAAAAAGAGTTATTTTTGCTGTGAGGAAGGGAAAGAATGTCAGAAAAAGCAGAAAGATAATTTACCAGTTAACACCAGTGACTTCAGGTTGGCTTTTTCGAGTAGTTTAGAATAGAGAGAAATTTATTATCACAGCAAATGAATTATAACTCACTTATTTCAGATTATAATTGGCTATTATCTAGCTGTTCCTGATTTCTCACAAAGTCAGATGACCAGCTTAATTTCCACTTGCAAAAGAAACTTTGTTATGACTGAATGGTCTACTGCATTTTTTGTTTAACAATTAGTACTCACTAAACTGTTAGCTGTCCACCTGGTTAAAACCAGCTCTCTCTACCCAGTAATATGACTAATGTATTTAGACTCTCTTCTAAATACATCAGCTAGTTATTAACAATGGAGTAAACTTTAGTCTGATTAAAATACTGAAAAATGTAAATAAGTGTTTATTTTTAATAATCAAATACATAGTTTTAGGAATAGGAATAGGAATGAATACATGTTCCCCCAAAAGACTAATGGTTGTCCTTGACAGTAGCTTTAAAAGATTAAGAGCACAGGTCAAATCCTAAGATTCAGCTTTCTCCAATAATTCAGTTCAGTAAACTTTCATCCATCTTCTACCATGTAAGGTGATTGAGCTTGTCATTTCAAGGAGCCCCAAAATGAAAAAAGTTCAGGACTTGCACCAGAAGAACTTGTTCATTTCTCATCCATTGAAGTATTGACACATTTTTAGTACTCAGTGTTATCTTTCATTCCCACCAAGTCCTCTGTTGGCCAGAATTAAGTCTTGTGCTGCCTCTTGTGGAATTCTATAGTCAAAGTGTTAATGCAGAAAGAGAGGAGAGGGGAAATATTAACAACTTTTTAAATTTTTAACTTGTGTTAACTGGGATCTTCTTTTTCAAGGAGGAATTTATTCCACCCAAAAATTTAGATGAGCTTTCGAATTTGTGTCCTAAACATACAATTTTTTCACCAGTAATGTGAATTGTTAGCAATAAATAACATAAAAATCAAAGATGGGATGGTTCTTAAGCTTGTTGATGACTGTTGATGACTGTCAGCATTGACAGCATCTAGTCCTCAGGCCTCTTTAAAGGGACAATTCCTATACTGGCTTCCAAGATATCACCAATCACTAAGAGTTTTACTCAATTTGTATAGAAGTCACAAACTGGCAAAGTGTAAATGACCTTGGGCTTTGAAAGCAATGTGACTATCAGTTGACTCAGTGTTAATAGCCACAGGCTTTGAGCATCAACCTTCAGAGTAACCAACCTGGCTGTGGCCACTTGTGCCACAAACAGCTTTCAATGTTTCAATAGCTCTTAATGTTATGAGTTCCAGCTGCTGGCCACCTTGGGTATCAAGTAACCTTTACTGTCACCAATCGAACACACTCCACTTGAGATGGAAATCACAAATAGGTAAGAATATGTCGTCCAAAGAAGGCTTTAAACAATTCACAGGCTGAACCCCTAAAGTGTATGGAGAGATTGTTTATAAAGGAAAATGGTAGGTAGACTTGCACACCAGCAACATCAGACGGCTTCATCATAGGTAAGGGAGGGGCACCTTGTGGATCCGAACGAGGAGAGCCGTAGAACCATGGGGTCATCCAGGGAAGCAATAAAGTAAAGTGACGTGGGTGTATCCATGATTGAAGTCGGCTGCAGCCAAAGCAAACCCCCCTGGAGTGGCTATGGGGTGCCGACCGTAGCTGAGCCAGCCGCAGGGCCTGTGGGGGGCGCAGGGGAATGCAAGGTCCCCCTCGACCATCTCGATTTAGCTGCAGGTTTCTTCTAAGAAGCACGAGAAGATGAGAATAAAGCTGCCTTCCCAACGAAAACAAGTGAACTAAGTCTGTTGAAAAAATACATTGCAGCGTATCTTATGCAATTCAGAGTTCCTCTTAAGCTGAAATCTGAACACAGACAAATGCTGAATATGTCATACCCAGAGACAAAAAATTCTAATAAACCTTGAATCGAGTTGGTATTTGAGTTTGATTGGGCACCATGTTATAGCTAAAGGGCACGAAACAGACATAACAGGTGGGCTGAGGCCGGGATAAGAAGCAACCTTTTCTTTGATATTCTGGCATTAAATCAACCAATGTATTATCTTTTGAGAAAATATTCTATCCTGAGTCTAGATATGCTTGAGAATTATATATATATATATATATATATATATATATATATATATATATATATATATTCACCCTAAGCATGCCACTTTAGCATAAAGATTATTTTGAACTAACAGCAGTTGAGAAGCAGGAAAAGCTCTTTATCTTCCTCTAACCACCTAAAACTAAATTTTAAAAATTCACTTTTATAAAGTAAATTTGCCTGTATAAAGAAAACTTACATTTATAAAGGTCTTCTTACCAAGAAAAATCCTGCACCAAGAGACAGCTTTTACTTCTTTATTTTTTTCTTTTTCTTTTTCTTTTTTTTAAAGACAGTCTCATTCTGTGGTCCAGGCTGGTCCTGAACTCATTTTGTAGCCCAGGCTGGCCTCACACTCATGGCAACACTCCTGCCTCAGCCTCCAGAGTGCTGGGATTATAGGTATACGCCACCCTGCCTGGCTTACGTGGTTCTGGGTCTCATAGGTAGATCCTTGCACTTGCTAGGCAAGCGTTCTAACTACTGAGCTATATACTCCAGCCCAGGAGACAACTCTTGTCACTTGAGAGTCTTAGCGGGATAATAGGACAACACTTATTCACCACATACTTCCTCTCCTTACTTCCTATATCTTCCATCCTCTGCACCAAAATCCAAACCTCTGTTTAACCTAAGGTGGCACATAAACCTCAATCTCCTGCCTTCTTTTTAAGTTCCTGAGTGTACACATGGAGTGAAGACTGCCTTATCCCTTGTTAATCTGTCTCTTGTCAGCTTAATTTATTGGCTCCAGGCCTGAGATGATGTTCTCAGGCAAGACAACAACACACGGAAGTACCAGTTCCCGAGGAGAAATTAGGAGTCCTTTATTAGCCAGTGGCTGAGAACGGGCTCATGCCCAAAGAATTCTCAGTAACAAAGGCAGAATTTGATAGGGTTGTCAAGGGCAAAAATCGCAGAAATGGGTAGGGTCACAAAATTCGATAGGCGATAACGCCTGCGGGTAAAGGGGAAGGGGCACGGGGAACATAGATTCTGCAATACAGAATCAAATGACAATAAACTAACAGTTATTCGGGATTTATGCCTTGTGCCTGTTTTGGAGGAGATGGCCTAAAACAGTATCTGGCACGGGAGGTCAGCAGAGGGCGAGTCCGTGGGGCATGAGGCAGCTGCACAGGGGAAGTGCCAGGGACAAAGAAGACATCAGGGAAAATCAGAAATGGCCGAGCTCTTGCCGCTTCAGTGACACAGACTTGATCCTAGTCACCTAAATCGTAAGGCGCTCTTGGAAACAAAGATTGCTACCTACAGCTGGGAGAGGTGCAAGACTAATCCCAGCACTAGGGAGGATGAGGCTGGACTGAGAGTTCCAGGCTAACCCGAAATACGTAGCAAGACCTGTCAAAAAATAAATAAATAAAAGCAAAAATAAAGCCAGAACAAAATCTAAAGAAGATCGTTATTTCCTTAAGCCATTCTCGCAAGGCTTATGTTCGCCCTGTGCAGACCCTGATGGAGTACAGCAATGGACAGGCTAGAGTGGCAGCTGTCCTGAGGCTCTCTTGTTGATCACAGAACTCACAATAATAAAAAGAAAACAGTTCACCTGATTATGGTAGAAGGCGAACATCAGGTAAGGTTCAGCAGGGAGGCCAGCACGAGATCTGGTCTCAGCGCCAGCTTCAGTACAAAGAAGTGAACTTTTTCCTCTGCTTCAGAAGCTACATAAATTCTAACAAAGTTTGTCGTGGTACTTTTATTCGGTGTTTCCTATGACGTCTCTGATTGGAGGTAATCTGATAACAACAGGGTAGCTCAGTCATGGGAGCATAAAGCAAGAGCTCCCCTCAAGGGAGGAAGGTCAGTGACAGATTTCTGGGTTGTCTAATTCTTGGGGTACTTTTTGTTCACACAGCTGGTGGAGCCTTGGAACACTCTTCCCTCTCGTGTTTAACCTAGCACCTTATACCTGCCATGTGCTTCCTAGATTTCTCCTCAACCAAAGTTCAAAAAAAAAAAAAAATTAAGATACTCAAAAAGAATTTGAAAGTATGAAGGAAACTCATCAGTTATACAGGGGAAACTCAGGGTTGTGGGTTTATGAAGACAAAAATCACAGGAATGGGTAGGGTCACAAAACTGGATAGAAGAAGATAACACCTGTACGAGGAGGGGGAGGGGCATGGGGTGGGGGAGTCACAATACAGAATCAAATGACAATAAACTAACAGTTACTCAGCTTTAAGATGGCACCTCATCCCCAGGTTCTTTTGTGCTCCTTACTCCCTAGTTCTTCACTTTAAAAGTTGGGTGGGCAAATTTCCCAGGCTTTATTCATACTTAGGATCAAAGAGAGGCAGAAGGAGGCTGGAGGAATGGCTCAGTGGTTAAAGTGTTTGCCTACCAAGTGCTAGGTCAAATGCTAAGTACCCAAGTACTCCCAAGAACCACATAAACTGGGCATGTGGTGGCGCATGCTTGTAATCGCAGCACTCAGAAGACTGAGGCAAGAGGATTGCCATGAGTCCAAGGCCAGCCTGGGCTCCATGGTGAGTTCAGGACCAGTTTGGTTGGGCTATAGAGTGAGACCCTGTCTCAAAGAAAAAAAAAAAAAAGAGAGGCAGAGGAATTGAACTAAATGTCATTGTCTTGTATGGCTGCCTACCCACTTGGCAAGCATAGTCAGCTGCCCAGGGTGATGGCAGTCCAATCCCTTGGCCCACCTGGAAATAGGAAAAAGCCAAACGCTCATAAAGGAGGCTCCTTATGTAGGCAGGATGGACTCTGTGATCAGGCCACCAGCTCACTGCCCTCACAGGGAAGGGTTTTTTGTCCCTCTGTCTCTTACAATCAATCCCACAGTGCTCCTCCACAAGCAGCTTCAGAACTGTATGATGACGCCAACCCACACTTCTATATCAGTTGAGAGAAAGAATCCGACAAAGTGTCAGGTACGTGTAAGCCAAGGATGCACCAAAAGAGAGACTCTGAAACGGGCTGTAACTTGTACAGACAACAGCATGGGACAGCAATCATTTCTCATTTGCTTTTAAGGGAGAGGATCACTTTTATTGATGGGTATGAATTATTTCTGCCATATCTCAACTCCAGCATGTGGTGCTACGCCCACTTCAACGTAATGCAGCAAGAGATTTTCGGAAAGAAAAAAGCCTTTTTCACTATTGTCTCAGAGGAGCTGTGAATTAACTGAGAAAAGGCAGATTTCCAGAAGAAAGTGAACAATGCACTCGCAAAGTACAAGAATATCTAGTGATGATTAATTCAAAGGGGTGGTTAGAATGTGGGACTTATAGGGCTGACGTAGGAGCTCAAGGGTAGAGTGCTTACGGGCCCACCATACAGAAGGATCTGTGTTCTAGGCCCACTCCTCAGCACATTATATGTATATACATTCATATACATATATTGGGGCTGAAAAACCTGTCAGGAAGAGGGAGGAGAAAGGCTGCTACAGAAAAAGTAAATGAGTTGGTTTTTCTTTTCTTTTTATTTATTTTTTTATTTCTTTCTTTTTAATTTTTTTTTCTTTGGTACTGGGGGTTGAATTCAGAGCCTTCACTTCAAGCCACATCCCAGCTTCTTTATTTTTTATTTTGAGATTGGATCTCGCTAGGTTATTAAGTTTCCCAGGCTAAGCTTGAACTTGCGATCTTCCTGGTTCAGCCTTCCAGAGTGCTGGGATTACAGCATATATCATCACATTCAGCTGCAAATTGTGTTTTATAGGGATCATTTATCTGTTTTTGAAAGATAAACGGGGTTTTCAAACAAAGCTTAGATAAGAAAATCAGCAATAATATTTATTAGTATAGCTATGAGTTATATTTCTGTCTTCTTTTTGACCGTCAAACTCCTTGTACAGGGGATTTAGAGGAGGTTTAATCTCTGTCTCTGTAAGACCATCATAAAGAGGGAGTATACAGCAGCCTTGTTTCCCACAAATACCTGTTTTTAGTCAAATAAGGAACTCTAAAAAGGATTCTTACTGCATCTGTTGAATCTCAAATGTTATCAAATTAGAATAATCTTCGTATCAGTTCTGAGACTCTGAGTGGGTCCCCTACATGGTCAGTTAAAGAAGACTGAACTAAATAGAACACCATGTACGACACAATTTCTGGTTAAAATAAGCTAAATAAAATACTTTCCAGCATGATGATTGAAAGGCTAACTTCTTCAAGGAGGCTCCTAGTTTCAATGCTACTGGATGGAAGACTCTGAATATGTTTGCTTCTAAGCTAGAAAAGCCAACAGCTCCGACTGAACTCTAGGGCTGGTCATGTGGACCAAAGTGCCAACAGAATTATCTTACCCCCAGCTTTCTCTTGTGAAAGCAGAGATGTTCTCGTTTTGTGTTGTTTTGTTCTGTAACAACATGACTAAGGAAATCTAACTATGTGAACAGAAATTATGAAGGCAGGATGACGAGTTGAGAGCATCCTGACTCTGTGGCCTATATTTTATGAAGCTTTATTTAGTACAATAGCATGGCTGGCATGCTGAAAATATTCAGAATTACCTGGAGAAAAAAAATGGCTTCCCAAAAGTGTCTCATGTTAATCCTGGGGTATTTTTCTTTTTTTCTTTTTTTTTTTTTTTCCACTAAATGCCCTCTCATTTCTACCTCTCCAAACTGGCTGGACAGTGTAATTAACACAAGATTTGGACATAGTTCATAGCCAGGTCCCCTGGAATTCTGTAGGGACATCACAGTTGGTCACCCAATCTGAGCCTTGTGCTTTACTCCTGTAGACCAGCATATATCATCGCAAAATATGCCTGTTTATCATAAGAATTATTTTGAGGAAATGTAGACACAGGAGAAGCTCTGAAAACAAAGTAAAAACTACTCTTTTTTTGAGAGAGAGAGAGAGAAATTTACATCTATGCTGGAAATCATACTTTTTAAGAGAGTTTTTCCACTTTGTATCAGGAAATAAAGGATGACTTTAAATCACTGGAGATTCTTATCAAGGGAAATGTCACCAAGAAATCTACATAAAACCTAAAAGCCTTATCTTTGTTTGACATGTTTTTCCTGGATACCTCCCTGCAACTGGCCTTCCCACACACCCTTCTGACTTTATGTCAGTCAAAGCTGGTAATTAACCTTGAACCCAAAGCCACCTCTCATAGAATTACTCATTTTCCCTGTCTATTTTCAATGCACAAGTGAGGTGGATATAACACACTTCTGCTTATCTTTCTCTTGCTCATCTGTTATTCTTTTGGGAACTCACCCCAACTGAGAATTACGCAGGCTAGAGAGCAATGGCATCTTACTTACCTGACCCCTCCTCTTCTTTCTTCCTCCAGTTTCTTTGGGAAGCATATAAAGCAAAGGTCATCAGTGGGAATAAACAAACTTCCTCAGCTATCTGTTTCCCTTCTTTTTCTTTCTTTTTTCTTGTCACCCACTTTCTTCTTCCTCTCTCCCTTTTCTCTCTCTTAAAGCTGCCTAATAGGCTAACTTCTCCTCTGCAAATTGTCCTACCCAAATTTGCTTCTTGTTTTCATTACTTCTGCTAAGCACTCTATAATCCAAAGAAAAATTGCATCTCAATACATGTTAGGTCCAAAAAGAACCCAACTGAAACCAGAATTTGAAGTAAAAGTTTACTGCTTCTATGACCTTTCACCCACCAGGGTAACAAGCCAGGGTAGAAGGCCCTGACTGGTGAACAATGCTTTTGTTTACTATGAGTGAATTAGCCAGCATGAGGGTCAGGGATTGGGCAGAAAAGGACAAACCAGGGCTGCCTTTGCCTGATAGGCTGCAAGAGCAGGTAGGTGGGTTATGGGGTCAGAGTTATGTCTCCTCTGGAAGTCAGGGTTGTCATCATTAGCTGTCCAGCTGCCAGAGCCAGGAAAATTGTTACGGGGCCAGAGAAGGTTGCTGGAGCTGGCCGGGTTATGATGGCCAAAGAAACGAGGGAGTGGTTATCTCTTAAACCAAGGTCATACGCGGATACCAGGTCTTGTGTGGGGGAATGGCTAAGAAGTTCAACATAGAAGCCGCAGTACAGGAATCTTACATTTCTGATTTTTTTTTCCCCCAAAGGATCACCTCCTCAAACTGCTGCTTCCTACTGAAATGGGGCTTAGTCCTTAGGTAGGGGTTCAGAGCAGTAGGAATCAGGATTGTGGTTGGGGGAGAGTTGGGGAGTAGATGATGAACTAACTCTATTTGGGTGGCAAGAGAGAAGGTCACTGCACAGGTAGTTTTGAACAAACTGATTAAAGAGCTATGAGAGACAAGGAGCCACCACTAGGGCACAAAAGAGGAATAGCAGAAATGGGAATAACTCTCTCAGGTGACTGGAAAGAGCCTCGTGGGTATTTCTGTTTGCTGACTTAGGATCTCAGATGCCTTATCAGTGAGTCTTTTGGCCACACCCCTTTATAGTTTCTGATTCGTTGATGTAGAGATAGCACTCTTCCCATAGAAAAAACACAGGTCTTCCTCCTGGGCAGTTAAAAATGTCACACCTACAGCTGTGGCTGTAGGGGAGTTAACTTGAATTTGAACAGCTGCTAGACTCCAGTGTAGGCTATCTGCTAGGTTGGAGGAGAACTGAATGAAGTAGGTGAGGGAGGAGGGGCCATTATCTCTCTCCCTGCTGCCGTGGTGATGCCCAGCTCTATGAGAACAGATCTGAACTGTATTTTTCCTTTGGATCAGTTGTGAGCTTGTACAGGAATTGGGACCAACTGGTCTCCCTGTGCTAAATTCACCTTAGGGACAGGTATCCCAGGGTGCAAGTCCCAGTATATTTAGTAAGGAAGCAGCTGTCTGTGGTTGGGCCACATATTAAGACCAAATGAAAACAGAACAAAACTAAACAACACCGTTAGGACCTAAGTGTTAGGACCAGGAAGCTTTTTTAGAAAAAGTTTTATGTTTTTGCTATCCAAAAAAGAGAGTAAAGGTTTATGAGGAAATAACCAGAGAGTGTGACCAGCCTAATATCCTGGATAATTTAATCTGAAGTAGTTTGTATAGTTTGAATTTTGGCACCGTGGCTGGTTGGGGAGGACGTTATAGACAGGGATCTAGCTGGTGTCTGGACAGGTGTCTGTTTGGTATATTTACTCAAAAATAGTTGTTAGGTGGAAAAATATGGAAGTTAGGATCTAAGAGTTTTACCTGCCAGAAGTCCAGGCCTCATATGAACTCAAAGTGGGAAGTTGTAAAGGCAGTGCAAGAACAATGAACTTTTTCTAGAATGGTCATATGGAGATAAATTTTCAGAGCCTGGAAAATACAAACTTTATAAGGAAAGCGAGGAGACATGAGTAATACAATATCATGCAATATTTTAAGATCTGAATTTTTATTGTCAGTTTTCTTAGGCTATGTTTATTTTGACTCAAGATAAACTTATGATTTTGGCAGTGTCCTTTGTGACAGTTTTTATCAGGCACTTACACACAAGAACCACCCCTAAGAGCTGGAGGAATAACACAGCAGTTAGAGCTCTCACGTACAGAGAGCAAAGCCCTGAGTTTAATTCTCCAGTAGTACATAGGATGGTCATTTTGGTCATGCCAGTAATCCCAGCAATCAGGAGGTTGAGGCAGGAGGATTGCCATGTGTTGAAGCCTGTCTAATCTACATGATGAGTTCAAGAACAGCCTATAGTACAAAGCAAGATCCTGTCTCAGAAAAAAAAGAGCACTGTGTCTTAGTTACTTCTTTTGCCCCTGGGACAGAATACCTAACATGCACAACTATAGGGAGGAAAGAATTATTTTATCTCACAGTTTCAAAAGGTCTCAGTTCCTTCATGGGCAGCCAGTAATAGTGGAGGTGGAGGCAGTTACTCATGCATTGCAAACAGAAAGCCAGGTTTTCATTTATCCTTGTCCCATTGATTCACTACTTCTGAGTCTGGCCTCAGTATTCCACCTCTTCTTCCAGGTTTAAACCTCTAATCCATGGCACACTTGTCCATGCACCTATGCACCTATAATCTATAATCTACTACACACCTGTCTTCCACCACACACCTACAGTATACCACATGCCTGTAATCTACCCCTCCAGGCCAGGTTCCCATCTTCCAACAGCACATGGCTCCATAGATAATGCATGACATCCAAATACATGAGATGTTGGGGGGATATTCCAGACCCAAACCATGATACACTCCTTATAACATTTTGGCTCCATTTATCTTGTGGTAAGGCTGCAACTTTGGAATTCCACTTTGGTTTTGACAGCTTTCATATTTTTCCTGTACCCCCTCTTGTTTTGGAAGATTTTTCCCCCGAAGGCATTGCATATCGATTATTGTTTATTGTCCCTTGCTGCCAGAATGAAGTCCTAGTTGTTGGTATCATGCTGCAGTAGTGGGGGTGAAATCTTCTGATACAGAGTCAGTGTAGCTATTTTCAAGCAACAAAGAGGTTTAAGAGGTCTTATCACTTAGGCTCAGGTTACCTGGAGTCTATTGTAAAGACTAATTTCACTTTTTTTTTTTTTTTTTAGGTGATGGTTAACATAAGAGACACAGCTACAAAAGTTAAAAAGAAACCAAACCAACCAAAGCAAAAATAGTTTACATAACATTTTTGAAGGGAGAAACTATTTCTGTTGTTTTAATTTTACTAAAAAGTTTACTAAAAACAATGAAAGAATCCGAATGCATGTAGTACTTGTTGGAATCTTTTTTATGAGTCTGATCATAAATGTTTTATAGAAGAATAAAACTGTGGGTGACAGAGGTCTTATAATAGCCAACGTAAGACTTGGATGAGTTTAGCAAGTTGTAATAAATGATTTTAGCTGAAGGGCCATCAGTATGTTATGATGCAGAGTGGACAGGGTGGCCGAGCCTGCTGGGTGGAGTTAAGACACAGAGATGACAAACCAAGAAAGATAAAGATTTTATTAGGGTGATAACATGTCAAGGGTCTGAAGTGAAGCTGAAGCCCACCTGTAGTGGAGGGCGGAGCTCAGGAATTAGAAAACAAGGATGTCAGAAGGCTTTTGGAAATCTCTAAGGGTTGACTTAAAGTTTTAATTAATTTTTAAACGTAAGACAGTGGTGGAACCATTGAAGGGATTATGTCAACATGATGAGATTAGGGCAAAGTTTTGGGCATGTGTGATTGAATTGTGGGTCAGCAAATGAGGGAAGAACATCTGCACTGGCTGTGGATGGTCTAACCAATAGACAGGCAGCTTAAATTAAATGAAAAGGGAGGAAGCTTCTTAGGAGGGCTGTGGCCTTCACCATCATTGCTAGATATTGACTCACTCTTGTCTTTACACAGATGATCTCTGTTGCAGATTTGTTCCAGTCTTCAGGCCGTGGCCATCACCTTGGGACAATGATCCACAGCACAGGCTCACACCAATTGGTCCTGCAGTCTTTGACTGGTGTTCTTTTACCTCCCATCTGAGCCTCCAGCTCTTACACACTCAGGTGACCCTTTTGGACTCTCTCACTAGAGTTGCAAATGGCACTAATACATTTTCTTTTTATTTATATAAAAGTTTCATTTATTCTGCTCCTCCAAGAACCCTAACCAATAAAAGTCTTTTTTTTTTGGCTGGGCTGGAGCCTTGAAAATGTGACTTGCTTTCCATTTAGGCTACATTTTGAGATAGTCAAAACCTAAGTTGGAAGCTTGACCATGGGGGACTTCCAACATGAAAAGCAGTAACTAGATCTGAGAAATAAAGAAATGTGAAAGGAATGGGGGAATTGGAGACTCTCAGTTTAGAAACCATGCATGCTAAGCTCTGGCAAAATGTCTGTCATCATTTTACCAATGGTGTCCTGAGATTTTGCATGAAGCTGAGATTATGGTTACTAGGCTCCTTAATCTGGTGGAGAAAATTTCAAGGTAGCCAATGTTCAGGTTGTCACTGAGCACTGCTCGCAGGTTTAGCCAGCTCCATAGTGAAATGTAGGAGAAAATTGCAGAGGAAAAAGATGTAAAATGTTTGCAGTTTTGCCAGAAAGAGACTGCAAAGTTGGAACAAAAGAACACGTAGTTGCTGAAGATTGGCATTAAATGAAAGTGAATAGGGAAGACGTCTAGAGGGCATCTCAGAAATCAGCAAGGTCTTATCCTTTACCCGTTCAATGGTGCAAAGGCAAAAGACTTTGCTCCCAAGAGCACCCCAGGGACTTTTTAATGCCAAAGACGGAAGTGTTTGCTAAAGTTCAGCCATATGGAGTTCAGCCATCCCGGCTCTTAGAGACTGCTATAGTCATCGTCCAAGACAGCCAGACTAGGCAGTGGCATTCCCAGGCATCATCTATGTAATGTTGGTTTCACAGGCTTGCAGAATGCAAGACTTGTGGCACCAAGAAAACCTCCACCCAGATTTCAGAAGAAAGCCTCAGAGGCCCATCAGTGTGCTCTGAGACACCAGTGCACAAAGTTGTAAAGGGAAGCCAAAGGTACTGTAGAAGCCCTGCAAGTTTGGAGATGGCAGGTACATGAACCATCTGCAGAGAAAAGCCAAGGCTGTAAGCAGGGTCAGCTTAAAAGAGAAGCCATGGAGTTGGCAGCTACAATGCCGCAACAGTAGAACGAGCAAATGTCTTTGGAACTCACATCTTAGCACAGTTGACCCCAGGTATTGAACACAGAGCTACAGAACTTAAAGGAGCTATAGAATTTAGCACTTTTCTAGGTTGGTCTTTTTGCTCTCTATCCTTCTATTTATCCTTTCTGGGATGGGAATGTTTACCCTGAGCCATTGTATGTTGAAGGCGTTTAACTGTTCTTTGATTTTCACAGGAGCCCACAGATAAGACTTTGACTTGAGTCTCAGAGGAGTTTTCAGACTTAAAGTTTTAGCACTGTTGGACCTGCTGTGACTTTGGCAACTCTTAAGAAATAAACCAAACAATTTTTGCTTAAGAGTCTGGACAGGAGTCTTTAGGGGGAGGAGCAGTGTTATGGTTTGGATCTGGAGTGTGTGCCTAAAGTCTCATGTCCCCGTGGATACTACATGATGTTGGGAGGTGGGCCTGGCTGGAAAGGGCAGATGCTTGGGACTTAACCTAGAGGAGTATGTTGGTCCTGCCTTTCCCCCTGACTTGCCTTTGTTCTGCCATGTATGTATGTGTATGTGAATTTTTTTTTTTTGAGAGGTCTTGCTCTACAGTCGAGGCTGGTCTAAACTCACTGTATAGCCCAGACTGGCCTTGAACACACAGTGATCCTCCTGCCTCAGCCTCCTGAGTGCTAGGATTGCAGGTGTGTGCCACCAGCCCACCTTATACAGTGCTGGGGAATCAAACCCATGGCCTTGAGTTTGGTAGGCAAGCTCTTTAACCACTGAGCCATGCCTGCAGCCCCCGTATGTGATTTTTGAGATCAGCTGAAGCTCCTCAGCGGTCACTTTGAGGGATCATGTGAGGGGCCTCTTGGCTCCTCTACTTTTTTTCTTCCTGTCTAAACTTCTACCAGTATGAGTCAGCCTTGCTTGGTCATATGACTTTTTGAAGCCCCTTCTTGGGAGGTTGGGTGACTCACTGGTACTGCAGGGTCTTTTAGAGGGTCCTGTTTTGCCATGGCTCTTGGTTGACCTTGGAGAGTAAGTGCCAAAAATCTTGTCTGTCCTCTCAGTCCTTTAATCTTTTTAGTTATGGTTTCCAAATCTCATTTGTTGAGCACCCAGAAAATCAGTTATGACATTCTTGAAGTGGGAGCAGTAGATCTTACTCCCATTACCGTCTTTTTGGATATCAGTGCAGAGTGAAATATCAGGCACAGCCAGAAAAGAGTTACCTCTCCTATTGAGTACTATCAGCACTGGGACAGTGTCGTGTTTTATCTGTCCTGTAGGTGAGAAATTGCCATCTTAACATATTGTTTACTTTGTCTGTTAGAATAGAAGTCACTTTCCTGTGGACTGGTAACAGACAGAGAGACATAAAGTTTTACAAGGTAATGGCAAAATCAAAGTAACAAGAGCAAATACAGCATTTTAGGATGACAATTGCGATAGTATTGTTACGCTACAAGTATTAAGTTCTTTTTATTCTTTATCTCTAAAAATACATAAAATTTTTATTTTAGTGTAAATAACGCCCATGTCAAGTTAACTTTATATAACTGTATTATTAAATGTTATAAATAATTTTCATCTAGATTTGTAATGTTTATAAAAAATCTTTTTAAGTAGGATAGCTTTGTAAATGTACTTTACAGGTCACTAATAACAAATATTTACTAAGGTGATACAGTGTGGCATGCGGCGTTTGGGAAAAATGACTGTCAAAATACAATTAGGGACACACAAGCATAAACCTAAAAATCTATTATTACAAAAAAATTTTGGTTAAAGGAAACAATATACTAGGGTTTATTGTTACATTTTGTATTTTATAAGACTTGTATACTTGCAAAGCATAAATTAGTACATCAAGAAGTTAGCAATAATTTCTATCACATCAATAGCAGCCTTTTATATACTAGCTTCTAACTTGAGGTAAAATTTATCTTTTGTGGCTTAGTAGCATATCTAAATTCATGAGATTTTATATTTAACCAAACCACAAAATTTAAAAGCACTGACAAAAATTAAACAGTAGCTTTCAATTGTTTAGACCTCAGGAAAGAGTTACTGACTACAAAGACTTATTACCCAATATACGCATATCTCACTTACACAATAAGAAAAACAATTGCTCAAATTCAACAGATGTAGATCATGTGTTGTTGTGGTTAGGATCTGGAGTGTCCCCCCAAAAGTCTCATGTATTTTAATGTTATGGATTGTCTATGGAACCATGTGCTGTTGGTGGATTGGGGTCTCGTCTGGAAGGGTGGATTACAGTTAAGACTAAAGGCGTGTGAATTAGGATTAACGGTGTGTAGTGGCCACACCTGGATGCAGGAGGGAGTAATTACTGGGCGGAGACCTGGAAGGATATATAAGCTGCACCTGCCTTCCTGGAGGACTAGGACTGGTCTCAACTGGTCTCAGCTTGCCTTCCTGTTTGTGATGTCCTGAGAAGCTGCCTCCACCTCTGCCTTTGTCCTGTACTTTGACTGCTGCCGGCCGCCCCTGAATGGATTGTGACCACATGCAACTGTGAGCAAAAATAAACCTTTCCTAAATTTGTGTGTGTCAGGTATTGAGTCACGGCAATGAAAAAGTAACTAAGATGCATTAAATGGCAAGAATGAATTTGACTGACTACAAAGAGTAGATTTGCCCAAGTTTTGATCATTTTATATGTTTATGGATTAGATTACATCATACTGCAATGTTAAACTTAACCTTATAAACTTAACTCTATAAACTTTATAACATGCAAAACTCAAACTCACAGCATTTTTTGTCCTCTGAGGTATTAAACATATATATATCAAAATTTTACATAAATATATCAAATTTTGAAAACCATATTAACTTCAATTAATTAATGCTTTTTACATTTATGTAAATTATAATAGATTTTTAAAACACTATGGTAGCCTTAACACCGCAGAGCTAAACCCTAGAGTCAGGCGAGGGAGAGAGAGAGGAGTTGTACATAACCAGATAGGATCTTTGTTTCTTTTCCCTCCGTGTTATGAAACCCAGTTTAAGGCCATGTCTTTTTACTCCTTAACTTACATTTAGAGAAATAGAGAAAAAAAAATAACCTTTTCTTAAAAAAAAAATTTAAGTGGTCCCAATTTTGTGAAATACTCTTAAGGTGATATTTTACAGCTCTGGAGTTACCTATAATCTTTTAAATTACACTGAGTATCTTTAAGATCTGCTGTGTGTATTTTTGTAAAAAGATTTTTTTTAAGAAAGAAGAAAATACAAGATAATTTTTAGGTCTTCTGCTCAGGATCAGACTTCACATTGGTTCTGGTAAGAGTGCTCAGAGTTGCATCGTTGCCAGGCCTACCCCAACATTTTATTCTTGGAGACAAGGCAGCCCAAGCAGCATCTAAATCTAACCTTTTGGGTTTGAGTTCCTGGGGGAACCTACTTCAGCCTTCTCAGCATTTCTTGAGGTCGGGCCCTTGAGGGGGCCTGTCCCAAATTTCTGTCATGACTGGTCTAGGCATCTCTCCAATTATGCACAAGTCTCTTCCAGGATCAGCTGACCCAGGCCAATCTTACGGCTACAACAAACAGAGAAAACAAATATCCTTGCCCTTGGCATGTTGCTACTTACATATGCAAATACTTGTTTGCATCTTTCACAAGACATCATACATGCAGGAAAAGGTCATACATTAGGGCTAGATTTCACCCAAAAAATCATCCCAAGGTCTTTAAATATCTAGAGATCTGCAACATATGTAAGAACACATGGAGGGTTTAAAATCAATCTGGAAATACCACTTAGCAATTATAACACATACCCAATTTTAGATATGAAGATAACCTTGAAGCTAAGTTTATCATAAGAAACAAAATCAAATGAGGTGGAGGGAGGAAGCAAGCCTGCGTTAGAGAAGTGACCTGGTGAGACCCCAGAAGAAAATCCTATGGGAAGCTGTCGGGTGGACAGCCAGCTCTAGGACCCAAGAAGTTTGGGCTGATTCATCATGGACAATGGCAGAAGGCTAAAACCTGGTGAGCAGGGCCTTGTTAGCTCCTGTCTGTGAGGTGCTGCCCAGGGGCAGGGACCTCCTCCACCCGGTTCCCCCCGTACAGCTTGGAGCTAGGGGTTGAGGACAAGGAAACTGGCCACATTGGTGCTTGCCACCTCAACTCAGCATCTCTCAGGCCTCAATTCACCCTCTTTCAGACTCTCTCTTGTTCTCGTCATACTCACACACACACACACACACACACACACACACACACACACACGCCTTTTCCCTCCTTCTTCTGACTCTCATGAAAGACCTCTATTATGCGTCACCTAAAATAAAAAGCTCTATGGTACTCCTTAAAATTCTGATTAATTTCTTTAAACTGGGAAAAATTACTGTAATCCAGCTCTGCCAATACATCTACAAACGCACTTTGATCTAATGTAGTTATCTCATGTGTCTTATTTTCTTGTCTTCCTATCAATTTGTGTGTATGGCAAATTGGCCTTCAGCACAGTGAAACGCCACACTAGGCTCCTTCTGTGGCTGGACAAAAGCAGCTGCCTGGGCAATTTTTCCACTTCTCCACATTGGTTCTTGTCTGGGGTCCTCTGGGACCCCAGCTCCCAAGATTGATGAAATTATTATTGTGTGTTTGTAAATAATGTGTTTGAAAATGTTAGTAAGAGCACAATGCTCATGGAGTGCCCCTGACAGCAGTAGCAGCAGAGGCCAAGCTCTAAGCTCAAGCCTGTAATAAACAAGCAAAAACTACTGAAGTGTTAATGTTAAAAATGTCGCTAGATTACACAGTTTGACAAATTACAAAGATCAGGTTGTTTCCTATCTCTAAAAGCAAGAGCCTCTGTAATAAAGACTAATTGGAAATTTTCTTTAAACTTTTGTGGTTTATTTAAACTTTGATTAATTTGTCTAAAACATTTTGTATAAACTTTGGGATAATCTTTAAACTGCAATTGTTGGGTTATTTCACCATTCTTTCTGTTTTAGGGCTGATTTATTAGTCATTTAAGTGTTCTGCTGCTACTCAGCCAGTTCCTGTTGACATGTAGACATCTATAAGTTAGATGTAAGTTAACTTAGACACAACTCTGAGACGGGCGTTTGGGGTTGGAGGGTTGGAGAAAACCTGCCAGGAACATCTTAAAATCCAGGCAACCCGGTCAAATGAGAAATCTATTTACAGTTCTCTGAGGCATCTCCATACTATTTTCTATAGTGGTTGTACCAGTTTACTGTCTCACTGGTAATGTAGGAAGCTTTTTAATTTGATCTAATTCCATTTGTTGATTCTTGGGGTTATCTCGTGTGTCTTGGGTGTTTTATTGAGAAAGTCCTTGCCTATGCTTTGTCTTCAAGGGTTTTGCATATGTTTCTTTCTAACAAGCTCAGTGTTTCCACTTTAGTATCTAAGTTTTGGATTCATTTTGATTTGATTTTGAAGCATGGTGAAAGATGTGGGTCTGGTTTCATTCTTTTGCATGTGGCTAGCTAGTTTTCCCTGGCTATCTTCACAAAAGGGCTAATGTCATCATACAAGAATGATACACGCATGCATACCTATGTTTGTAACAATACAATTTATAATAGCTAAATCTCAGAAGAAACCAATATGTCCAATAACAAATGAATGGACAAAGCAGATATGGTATAGGCACTGGAGGAATGGCACAGCAGTTAAAGCACTTGCTTAACAAGCACAGGTCCTGTGTTCTATTCCCCACAACCACATAAAGCCAGTGTGAAGGTGTACAGCTGGTATGTCAGCACTCTGGAGGCTGAGGCAGGAGGACTTCTGTGGATCCAAGGCCAGCCTGGTCTACATAGTGAGTTTAGGACCAGCCTGGGCTACAGAGCCAGACCCTGACTCAAAAAAAAAAAAAAAAAAAAAAGATGTGGTATATATAATGGAGTAATACTCTGCCATAAGGAAAGACAAATTTGAGTCATGTGTAGGAAAATGGATGCACCTTGAGGCCATTATGCTTAGCAAACTGAATCAGACACAGAAGGCTAAATATCACATGGTTTCCCTAAAATGAGAAAAACAAACCATTAGAAAAGTAAGAAGAGAGATAGAAGAAAGTAAGAAGGTGAACTTTGTGGATGTGGGGTGGGGAAGGTAGAGGTGGTGGAAAGGAGAAAGGGATATGATATGTAAATCATAAAAAAGAAATAAAAATAATAATGTATAAAATCCAAATTGCCAACAGGTGTAGGATAAAAAAAAAAAGACAAGCTACAGACGTGAGGATATTTTTAGTAAAAAGGGATAAGTGGGAAAGAGCATATTTCAGACAAGAAATAATTTTGTGTGGTAAAGTTTTTGTCCCAGCATGAAAAAAAAAGAATATCAAGTACATCGCAGACATGTTTGCACATGTCACAGAAAGGTGCACTTACCTTGTAGTCTAAGTCTTTTGTCATTCACAGTTCTTACTCTTCTTTGGAACATTCACAATGGGATTCATAGGAAAGACTGCAACAAGTGAAATTGATTCGGTAATGATTTTTGCTAAATTTCTTTCTTGGTTTGAAAAATGGTTTACTCTTCCTGGTTTTGTGATGGTTATTGTTTCTCATGCTGGTGCTAGCATTCTTTCAAGGCACTAGCTTGCCCAAAAGATGGGCCAATATCTTAAGGTCCAGTCATAGTTAATTTTTCACCACTGTGACTCAATACCCAATATCCACAATTTTAGGGAAGAAATATTTGTTCTAGTATGCAGTTTCAGAAGGTCACAGTTCATGCAGGGCAACCAGCAATGTCACACAGCTAAGGGTGCAACCAGAGACCTCTTCACGACATAGCAGAACAGAACCAAGTCTAGGAGGACGGGCGGAACCAGCACAAACTCCTCCAGGTCAAGCACCAAGTATCCACCCCTTTTCAGCCAGTCCCCATGTCCCAATAGTACACAGTATTCATAGTACATGAGGCTCTTGGGGGAACACTCCAGACCCAAAGCACAAGAGAACCTAACTTATCTAAAAACAAAACAAACATTCTCAGAGGGCTGCACAAAGCCTTTTAACAACCTCATTTTCCAACCCCCTACCTCTACCCTCCAGGTTTAAATACTGGCCAGCCACCCCCC